>WUCR03305922.1:0-12362 GCA_009858155.3 Phymanthus crucifer
TTTCAAAAGTATTTCATGGCTCCTTCTTACCGTTCAATGCTTCGGGCATCAATCGAACTTCCTAAGAATTCATTGACTTCATCTTCAGTATCTTGCTTGGGAGAAGAAAACCCAAGCCTAAAAAGAAGCAATCAGTATTATAGCAATCCTTGCAATCTTCAAGATTAAACTGCGGTCATACCGGTACATTGCACCAACTTTACCTGTCTTCAATCTTATCTTGATCTTTGTCTCTCTTTGGTTCTTTAAACATCTCTTTCTTTTGGGAGAAATAGTACAAAATATCAATACAGAATTTGCTGGCCACATCCCAACTATTTTGCACAATTCCCAGATTTAAACTGTGTACACATCATACACATTATACAAATTATACACCTGGGGAGCACAGGTGGTCCTCCATAAAAATGAATTCCAATTCGATAATGGAACGAGGGCCACAGGTTTGTTAGCAGCAGGCTATTTATAAGTGCTACCCTCATAAAACAAAGGCCATTTATTTATTTATTTAAAAAACAATCCTCACCTGCTATATGAAATACAGCATCATCATCACATGATCATCAAGCATTGATAAAGAAAAATAATTGAAAAATAGCATTAAAATCATTTCTTGCATAGCCAAGCCAATCATGCATCTACATCTTCCCTACCTTCTACCTAGTGACATTTTGATTCTTAAAGCCAACATAATATCTCACACTTCCATGAGTTCATGCAAAGGGGATCAATATACAATATTAGGGTGATACCTTTCATTCCTCTGCTTGCCTATAATCACTAACATTTCCTGCCTGACTACCTACAAGTCAACAACAAACCACAGTCATTCAGCAACACTCGTGTCTTGAGAGGGTACCTTGACTGGGTGTTCAGCGACAACCAAGTATGTCTGAATGTTATACTGCTTGAGATATGCACTTCTTTCTCCTCCATGTCCATCCTCTACTTCATAATCACCATTCAAACAGTTCAACACATCTTTAGTTATGTGCACACGCCTGCAATACACAAATGAAACCAATCCTCTTAATCCTGCATCATGCTTTCACAGAGAATTTGCCTTGTTTGTCTTACCCTGGTAATCCGCCAGATTCCATATGATTGGCTATAGTGACATCATTAGACCATACATCGTACTGCCACTTAACCAATCCCAGCACACCACTATGCACTTTACCCTGGTGAATACCAACCCTCATGTTCAAGTTGACCTTGGTTGCATCACGCACAAACCTGCACGGTAAATATCAGGTTAGCCAGATGTTACCACACATGGTTTTCTCTTAACACTGTAGTTATACTTACGAGATAGCATCAATCATGGCTAGTCCCATCTCAATACAGCAATGAGCATGGTCAGGGCGTGGCTCTTGTAATCCAGACACACAGTAATAGCAGTCTCCAAGAATCTTGATTCTAAGGCAGTGGTTATCCTGTCAGTTATAAACCATCATTGATAAATATGGAGTTGAAATCAGAGAACTTAATCATGATAAATCTGTGATTGTTCAGTAATGGCATACAAAATCATTACAATTGTGGTTTTAAGACAGATTGACTAAGTTAGAAATAGGTTGCAGTGTTTAATGTCCAAATGCGAGTGCCACTCACTCACTCCCTGAGATGTTATCAAATGCACAGGTAGCCCACGACAGTTTTGTTGAGTTTTTAAAATAGCTTACCACAGCTAGTTGGTCAAATCTTGCATACAACTCATTGAGAGTCTTAATAAGATTCTGTGCTGTAAGCATAGAAGATAACACAGTAAAACCTTCAATGTCTGCAAATAAAATGCTGAAAAACAAAATGAAAAAAATCTTGTAACAAAGCATAGTAATGGTCATTTCAACTGTATTCAGGGTTCATGTAGCCTGCGTGCAGCCGCAAAATTTCTCGGAAATAACCGTCTGCGAAATGGCGCCAGAATCCTTGTTCTTCGTGACCCGAAATAAGAAGCGATTTCTGATTGGCTCTCACCATTTCAAATTCTTACGCGAACTCTCATTGGTCAGGAGCTCGTTCTAATCTCTTCCGGCCAATGCTCCTGACCAATGAGAGTTCGTGTAAGAGTTTGAAATGATGAGGACCAATCCGAGAAATTTTCCGGCTGCACACAGGCTAGGTTCATGCTGATATCTAAAAACAAAATTCAAGGAGATTTTAAGGAGTTTTCAAGGAGATTTGAGGGGATTACAGTTATATACTAAAATTTCAGTTCGTTGAGCCCTTCAGATAGTTGAAATAGGCTTTTCAAGTGTCCTTAAAAAGGCAAATCAAGTTTAAGGAGTTTTCAAGGAGATAAAGGAATAGCACAAACCCTGTTTATTCTTCTACGATGGAAAGATTAGTGGATCACACTCTGTCCTTTCTCTCTACTCACACTAAAATATATCAACCTATTAACCAGCTCACCTGACATTCTCATGCATTTTGATGTAGATCTTGTGGAACTGCATGTTTTCGGACCTGCCAGTTTCAATATCATCTTTCATCTCCATGGCAACATTCCGTGGTAGCACAGAAAGCAGAAGCCGCTCCTGTAAATGATAAATAATCCATGTTAAGGTAATGCATAGCATACACTAGTATCAAACAAACTTAAGGTATCATCTATGGTATTTTTAATCAAGAATCAATGACAAAGACACTGCATCCCAAGCCTTTCTGCACCTGGTCAAATACTACTTTTTAATAAGTGATATGTTTAGCAAAGAAGTTTAGAGAATCAATTTAAGCGAAGAAATATGGTGGCAGCTCATCAAAGAAAAACATAAAAAATATGCCTCCCCTCACTATGCCACTGTTGGAGAAGGAGAAGATGAAAGTGTAGATGCGAGATCAAATAAAGGTTTGGTGTTGATATCTATCACTCATGGATGTATTTTCATTACACCCCTTTGGTGGCGTGACAATGTTTACCCATTTCAGGCCACGTGTCATTCAAGAATTTGATTCTTTGTCTAAGGTTTATCCATATTCATGTGTCTTCTCATGTACAACAGTTTAACAAAGAAATGATACTCTAGCAAATGACGTGGTCTGAAATGCGAAAACATTGTAACGCCACTGAAAGGGTCTAGTGAGTGCACTTATAATCTAAACAGTAGAACAATGTGATGAATCATAATTTGCTACCTGATTCTGATTCTCCTTTTGACTTGTCAGTCTTGACTCAATGCATCTTCTTGTTTCCAAGAAAGCTTGTCTTTGAGAGATTTCAGTGGGGTAGTGTGTGAACACTCCAGTCAAGTTAGCACAAATAAAAAGAAACAGATTGGCTCCCAACTGTAAAACAAAATGGTGATTTGGTTAAACATGCAGACTAAAGGAAATTGATCTTGCACCTCAGGCAATATACTGGTCTTGCGCATGTTAAACAATACCAGACCCCACAACATCAACTAAAAATATAGCCAACATGTTCAAGTCACCATTTATTGCTTATTGAAACAGTAGAATAGATGGATGGATTACACTACAGTGACGTGAGAATGCTTGAATTGTATCTTGGCCAACAAGAATTATTGCACACCTGGTGTCATGTGAGCCTTCATTTATCATGATTATAGAGGCCACAACATATAAAATAAGTACAAAAAAATTTACAAAACAAAAAAAATCGGTCAACAAAATATGCACTTCATATATTTGCCAAATAAAAGGAAAACAAGATCACCAAAAAATATATTAAGACAAGTGTGTCTTTGTCATTGAATGTTTCATAAATTACATACTGTACAGTGAGTATGCATTTCACCGCTTGCTGTGAACAAATTAGTCCACATTTATTATAGGTAACATTCAAAAGACATTTTCCACAATATATGATCATTTTCACTGTGATATGAAAGTTTTAATTTTACTTTTCCTGGTTGCATTCATTTTACTTCAAGATATTTTTAAAGTATAAATTAATAATATTTACCAGCAGCCATCAAGATGGTGAAATATGGTAATATGCCACTAATGAATGGGAATATTCAAAGCCTATGATAAAACCCTTCTTCAAGAAAGGATTCCCGATAGCTTGAAAATGTAAAGATTTACATATTGATATAACAATACAATAAGGTTTTCTCTTTCAAAGATAAAATAATTTACAATTTGATATGTAAATCTCTCAGAACTGTTGCATAGAAAAGGAGAACAAAGGTTGGGCTAAAATCTCAACTGGTCTGGGAACATGTCAGCTGATAGCACCTGCTTTGGTTTATGCAGCTGTCCAAAAATAAGCACTGAAATGAAATAAATAGCACAACCTGAATAAAACTGAAAAAAACTGCTGTAGTCTTAGTTGTAATTAGTAACATGTAGTATTTAAGGAGGATGGCTACAATTTTGTGAGCGCTCTACCTGTAGACTTTAGAAGGTCACTGTTTTGATCCAGAGAAGGAAGAATTCAAAAGCAATCAACACAATATGTTTTGAGTTGTTCAAGTCACTCCCAAAATGCCAAACAGATCATTGCTCCTCCAGACAATAGCAGTGGCCAGATAATGACAAGCTTTCAGCAATCATACAGCAGCCCGAGTCTTTAAAGTATGAAACACTACGAAATACAGTATTGCTCCCTGTAAATAATGCAAGAGTGAACTAGCTAGCAGCTTCCAATTTTTTTCCTGGAGCAAATATCAGCAGTATTTCTCAATGCCAGTTCCAGATCTTCACTGGCCCAGTGTCGTTCATCCAACAAGGAACAAAGTTGGATGTTCTTGAGAGAGACAAAAAGGAATACCATCTCACTGAAATCACTGCAAGTTCTCCATATGTGTTCAAAATACATTGAAAATTGGGTCTATTTTTTTCTTAAAGTTTTAAGCTTAATTTAAAAACTTATGAACACAAACTGTGAAATAAAAGTAGTCCTATTTGCCTAGATCTTGCCTAGATGTCTCCTATGGATTACAATGGCTTTATCAAGATTACTTAGGCTCAGTGATCTTCTCAACTTTGACCTTGTATACGAAAGCAAAAATTGAAAATTACTTCCAGTGTTCATGTTTTCTTATTCAAAATCAGCAAAATATTGATGACATGTAATAAATTACTGTCTTATCTGTCATAACCTTCAGACTTTTGTCTTTTTTGTACAGACCTCACTGCACTCATTCTGTATTGTCAAGACCTCAGTCTGACATGTCCTTGTTATGACTTCAGTTAATAAGTGGCATATAATAAACCTTCAGAATTAACAAAGAATATTAACAACATTTGGACTTGTGTTCAAGGTGCTTATAGAAACCAAAAAATGTAAATGATTTAATGTACATATTAGCAAAGACTTGACTTCAACCAGTCACAGGAATATCATTGTTTACTTTGACCAGACAAATGTATGGCAATGTTGAAAAACTATTGAATCCTCATGTCATCAACAACACAAATATGTAAGCTATCAGCCTCTTCTCTAAAAATAATTCATCCATGAGGAGATTTAAATTTCTAACATTTTTTAAAACATCCAAACACCAGATAATAAATTCTTCAAAACTTACTTATCTTTTATCAGCTGATCAAACACACATGTCATCTAGAAGGTAAGTTCCACATTGTGACTATCATACCATATTATTATGGCTATGACAACATGTTCCAGTTCCTACACAGGGAATTTGTGAAAGGAGGATATGTACGTACGCTTCTTTCCAAGTTTGGTTAAGATTCAACAATTTTGGAATAAAATCAGAAGATATATATTTATATCTGCAAAATAGCAAAATACTGAAACCAAGTTTGGAAATTAGGCTTGAATATGAATAAAGACATAATAAAAATGACATCTCAAAGGCTAGCTGTTACAAACATTTCTAGTACTTTCTTTCCATGCTATAATACATTACCCCCTTCAAACTCCCACTGAATGTAAAAGGTACCCCTTCCCCTTCCCTTTCCCCCCTGAGACTCGTGCTCCACCCTTGGGAGGGGTAGGTGGTGTTAAGAGATTACAACAGCCTTTAGTCCACATTTCTTTCAACACCAAGAAGAAATAAAACATAAAGTATTTGGAAAATTCAGTCAGATGTATGACTTCATACTGTCGTCTTGAAGAATTCCATTGCTATGTCTGTATTCTTGTATGGTGATCAAACAAAACTACCACAAGTAACTTCTTGTGTGATAATAAAATCTTTTTATGAATACAGTGTCAACATGATAAAAAACATTCCAAGTGAGGCATACTTGACCTGGAAACTGTTAAATACCATCAGTAAGTGGTTGTCTGTGTTTTTATTTGGCCTTCATTCACTGTTGATCAGTGAGTTTCAACAAACCAGAAACATCTTGCTGTCCAATAAACTGGTATGAAATGGCAAGGGTCAAATTCCACAAGATATTTCTATTCTGTAACTTCCTTACTCTAGTACAATTCATTACTATCATGACCTCTAACAAATTATCTCAGCTCTTCTTTTTACAATAATATAACAATCCATGGGGTTTACTGCAAGTCAGAAGGCAGCTTCATTCATTTAAACACATAGACAGAGAGTACTGCAGTAATACACTGAAAGATTTATTTTCAAATGAGAGAAAGACTTCAAGCTGACATAATAAATGTAATCTTTAAGAACAGTGACCTTTGATAACTTTCATTTAATGCCTTTATCTTTTTAGAATTGATGAAAGAGTTAGGATGTTCTAAATTCCAATTTTGGAATTATTTATAGCAATAAATTCTTTGTTTTGGGTGATGCCAATTTCACCCTTGTAATAACTAGATAATGAGAATGGAAAATATGAATAATATGACATGAAAGGCAAATATGAAGGTACCAGTACATTTAAATTTGAATAAGAGAAACGGAAGGCAACTAATTCAGAAAGAAAAGGCTGAAATATTGAAGTAGAAGCTATAATTTTTTTAAAAAAGAAAGAAAATGGTAAAAAATAACTTATATTAATGATTGATGACTAACAGGGAAATGCAAAATGCTTACCAACAGGGCAATATTTGTCTTGAAATAAATTCTAGTTCAAAATCAAATTTCATCAACAAATTTTCAAAATAATGAATTATTCATCCTTCTCAGTCAAAAGAATATTCTGCCTTCATTAGATAAATGAAAAAATATTTGCCTGTTTTTTGCAAACTTTGAGTACTATTGTGGATATGCGAATCAAATAATAATAAATGCTTCAGCAATTCTAAAGTCTTTGCTGAGTGGCACCAGCATTTTAGGTGCTTATGAAATGAATATTATGATCTCTCTGTTTTATGCAATTAGTGGGCCTTGTGCACGATGTTGGTGTACACGGAAATTCTAACGCTACATTCGTTGTTATTTCTCGGCACTAAAAGAAGTGATCCAGTTGAAATTTTGCACAATGACTATTAAAAGCAAGTGCATTCCGAATAAAAACACAAATTTTGTTGCTTATTTACCAAAAGCAATATAAACGCTAAAGTATAGATTTGAGTCGGAAAAAAGTGACGTTTTTTACCAATTTCCATGAGTGTCGTGATAGACGTTTTCTTACCTTTTTCAGAACCAGGGTTAAACATAGTAAAACTTCTTAGATCTTCAGAATGCACTTGAAATTCTCTTTAAACAAATGCATTTCGATTGCCAAATTCTGGATATTACTATGAAAAATTCGTATTTAACTAGCGTTAGAAATTAAAATTTTACGTCCAAACCGTGTTTTTATCGCGCCTTTTCACGTCTTCCGTCGCGCTATCTTTTCGTTTTTACCTTTTTTGCCCTCTTGCAAATCGCGCAAAACGCGTCATTTTGCTTTTTGCAAATCGCGCATTTTGCCTTTTTCGAATCGCACGTTTTGTCTATTTTTGCATGATATGTCTTTCTTAGGCCCAGTTCAGACGTCGAACTTTTGCCGCGTCAAATGTAATTGCCCGAAAACTAAGAAATTGCTAATGGCTAAAAAAAGGCGAAAAACTACTTTTTAAGACATCTGCTCTTTTGCTTGGCACCAGGAGACAGTATTGATTGAGTTTCATATACAATACGTTTATTAGTTTCTCTAAAAAATAGAGCTCAACATCTGAGGCAATTGCATTCGACGCGGCAAAAGTTCGACGTTTGATCCGTCAATACAAAGTGAAATGATAGTCGGTCAATACGCCATAAAATAAGCTTTTAAATAACCAATTTAAATAAAAATGATAGTTGTAAGCCTGTCGCCATGTTTTCCGTTATCAACATTTTGGTATCGTGCCTACCGATTCCTTTTTTGTTTTCAAATGGCGCTGCTTAGTCTTTTTGAATTGTGTCCTTGTTCTGCAGCAAGAAATTATGTTTACAGTATAAAGTATCCGCATGATTCATTTTTTAAAAGACAGTTATCGGGATTTATATAATATTCATAAAAAATTACTCATTTATTTAAAACCACAAACTTTTTTGATATTCTTCTAGCTCAATAATTCTGTTCTTGTCGAGAATATTGTAAAAGTTGGGATCCATCTTTACTCCTGTCAAGACTAGCAGCACGTTGCTCCTGCTGTACTGAAGTAGTTCCACTACAGTCTCCATATTTTCCAATTCATCTTCGCCCAAGCAGTATGACACGTTCAATATCTTTAAATTGTGGCTATTTTTAAATCTCGAATTTCGAAAATTTTCATGACTGATGGATGTACAACACGCCATTAAAAGAATAGCTAAGTTTGGACATAATGTAGGTAATTTTTCGTACAATTGGCCTTGAATGTTACAGTGACTTATATTTAAATATCTTAAGCAAATAAAATCAATTCTTTCTGTGATATCGTTTGGGATCTCCTCCGGCAGTAGATTGTTCAAGTAGCCGTGTCCAATCCACATGCAGCTAAACGTATGCAGTTTGGCTTTAGCACATTCCAAGACGTGACAAATACCATCCCATGGCAGATTTAAACATTCGTCGATGGAAAGGTGTTTGGTTGTTGGGAAGACATGATGAGACAGGTTGTTGAGATGGATGTACCTCTGATATCCAAGATCAACTCGAATATGCACCGAACTACTCTTGCTGAGCATGTTCCATCTTCGGGATACTAATGGTATTCTAATTATTAAATCCCGGAAAGGTAAATACGTGAATATGAGGCAAATTAGCTCGTTTGGTAAATAGTTGATCGAAGGTCGTTCTTTCATAGTGTTCTCTTTATTACTCTAAGTTACATAACTGTGAAATAATAAGATATAATCGCGCTCTTTTTTGCATTTCGCGCTGTTTCTGCTTCTCTCAATATTGTGGAATTTGTTTCAGATGAAGTTTAATCGCGCTCATTTTTGCATTTCACGCTGTTATTGTGAACAAATTGATTGGACGAAAATTTTCAGATCAGCTTTTTTTGCGCCTTTTTTGCATTTCGTGCTGGTTTTGGGATTTTCTACCCCAAGGACGCGTGCTCTCGCTTTTCCATTTTACCTATGGAGAAGAAAACGGGCAAAGAAAGGCTCAAAGCATCAAAAGAACGTAAGAAGGAGTTAAATAGAGAACGAGCTAAAAGATTTTATGAGAAAAAAAAAGCAGAAAGAGAAGGATCGACATCCTTTTCTAGTCAACAAAATTTTGAGACGGCTCTAAATAGGGTAAAAAAAGCTCTTCCATCGACGCCAGAGAAAAAAGCGAAACTCATTGAAACTTTAATCGAAAGTCCGAGAACCAAACATATTTTAAACTGCAACGAAGTCGAAGAACAAGCTCAAGAAACAGTTGCCAGTGTAGTATTAACAGATGTTAAAGAGGCCATTTCTCAGCTGAAATACAAGAGAAGCAATGATGCAAGAACAGCTGTCAATATTGGAATTTCAATGATCTGTGGAGAGAATGTAGCCAGCAGAGGTTTGCAGAAAAACATTGCATCAAAACTTGATATTAATCGACGACGCATTGCACAAAGCCTTCAACACCGCAGAAGTGTCACCATAACCTCGAAACCGTGGACAAGTATTGAGAGAAAAACAAGAAAAGATGCTATCGCAGAAGAAATAAAACGTCTGGCAAACGAATTTTGGCAGAGTCCAGGGATTTCGCGTCCAACTGGAAATAAACGAGATGTGGCGAGAAAGCGAGTTGGTCCTAAAGAGTATATCGAGCATGAGAAGTACGTTCTAGAAAAAACTCAAACAGAAGTATATAATGCCTTCAAGCAGCAGTATCCAGATACAAAGATGGGGCAACGGTTCTTTGAAAACTGCAAGCCATTTTTCGTAATACCAGCGAGAACAAAGGACAGGAATTCTTGTTGCTGTCGATTGCATGTTGAGATTCAAATGGTATTTAAAAGCCTAATGGCATATCGGAGAAAACATCCTTCAGGAGATAAAGCCATAAAGCAGTACACCCACCTATCAGATCTGGTCGACGATACACTCTGCCCCTTAGATGCCGATAAATCGTTATATCACAAAAAGTCCTGTATTGGAAGAAACTGCAGTAACTGCGGTATCAACAAACTGACTCTACTCCCAGAAGAAAAACGTGACATCGATGGCACAAAAGTACAATGGCAAAAGTTCGAGTACGTTGAAGTTGGTGAGAATCGCAAGTTAAAGATAATTTTCAAGGAAACTCCCGTGTGTGAAATGGCGAGCTACTTCTTGACACTTTTGAAGGTATTTCCTGCTCACCAGTTCCGTGCCAGCTGGCAACAATGTCAGATGAAAACGTTAATTGAAAACCTCCCTGAAAACCATGCCTGTGCCGTCCACGATTATTCGGAGAACTACAGTTGCCAACATCAAGACCAGATCCAAAGTCTGTACTTTGGCCAAACCCAAGTTTCTATTCATGTTACGGTGTTACATCGACATGCTGTTCCTGTTGACGATGTACCACCCTCGTCAATCGTAACGGAGCATCTTTTTGTCATTTCGCCAGATGTTAAACATGATTCCCACGCAGTTCATCACAACAGAGAACTGCTTGCTCATTATTTGAAGGATATTGGTTGCAAAGTAGATGTCTTGCATGAGTGGACTGATGGGTGTTCAGCCCAATATAAGAGTAGACATTGCATGGGCGATGTTTCGTTTTCAGTCCCTGACTTTGGGTTTTTAACAATAAGAAACTATTTTGAAACATCGCATGCAAAGGGCCCTCAAGATGGTGCTGGGGCAAATCTGAAACATAAATGCGACATGGCAGTGATCAAACGACAAGTTGTAATACAAAATGCTGAAGATCTGTATTGTTTTGCTGAGAAAGAATTCCAAGATCCCACCCCTTGTCGTTACCAGTCTGAAAATGTCAAGCTTCATCGTAGAGTGTATTTTTACGTGGATGAAATCGACAGAAAAAGATCCAACCGTTTATTTAAGGAAATTCAAGGCAACAGAGCAATACATAGTATCATTGGTGAAAGTCCCACGGGAAAAACTCTAAAAACTAGATCTCTATCATGCTATTGCACTTCCTGTCTAGAGCAACAATATGAGCTATGTAAGAGCAGAGATTATGTACCAGAATGGACAGTACAGGAAATGGAGACTGAGAGGTCCTTTGGCGACCAGAGAGTCACGAGATCGAGCTTTGAAGACCAAGTGGTACAGATAGCCGATTTGGCCTGCAAGGACACGGTGGTTGCTGTTGCTTCAGGAGATGTCGGAGAAGACTATTATCTATTAAAGGTCACTGCAGATGGCCCAGAAGATTTGAACCATCCTCTGAAAGACGACTGGGGAGCAGAATATCCTCCAGGAGCAAAAGTGTTAAGGGGGCTGTTTCTTGAGAAATGTGAAATACTGCGGGAAAGTCAGTTATACAGAGTTTTGAAAGATAAAGTTGCAGTTGTATATGCAGCAACTGTTAGATACATATGCCAGGAACTGGAATATATAAATGATTGCTATAAAGTAACACTAAAACTTCATGAAGAAATTCTGGATTCACTTGATGGTTTTTAGTTCTCTATTTGAAAAAGTCAGATCTACAAACACTCTTAAAGTTTGCAAATCTACAGTAAATGTTCAAATCATTTATGCATAAAGTTTCAAATTGTCATTTAAAAATAAGTTGCCAAGATAGACGTCTCAAGGAAAATGTTTATGTTGCATGATGTAACTAGACGATCCTGTAGATCGTGAAGTCGGGCTACGGTAAAGTGTTAAGAGACAAATAGTTACACCAAATTACGTTGTCATCAGGGAACTACTACATTTGTAATTTAGTAAAAAGGACTTTTGTGATTTAGGGATTTAGTAATATAATCATAAGATAAAAGAAGACCACTCATGCTTTGAAAGTTTGAATGATATCAATTTTAGTTTGAATCATGATTGAGCACGAGACTTTGGGCTTCCTGTGTTAAGGTTCTATACGCGACGTGACAGAAACAGGGCTGAAAAACGATCCAGCGGTTGCTAGTAAAATCGCGGGCTCACCTTTTTCCTATAAAAAATGCCTGTGGT
>WUCR03306009.1:0-12361 GCA_009858155.3 Phymanthus crucifer
TTTAGAATCTGTATTGACTTTGACATTGTACTTGGTACTTCATAGGTCATGACACTAAAGCTATGCTCAACAACAGTGGACCACGTTATAAGCACAGTAAAGTGGAGAGAGACATTAACCTGGATGTCATTGCTTGTGTAGTTATTTTATTCACTTTGTGTTTTCTCTGTGGTGTAGGCAAGTACTTCAAGTTTTGACATTTTATTTTATGTGGGTGCTATGGTAGTGGTACTGCAATCAAGGGCAGATCCAGCCAACAATATAGGGGGCAAAATTTTGCAAGACATCAGTTGGGGAAGGGGGGGATAAGATTCAAAATTATAAAAGGTTTTGTGGGCACAAAGGGGGTAAACCAGGATGGAGGGGGGGCTACAGTCCCCCTTTGCCCCCCCCCCCCAGATCTGCCCTTTGCAATTCTCAACATATTCTGCATATTCTGCAAACTTGGCAGTTGCTAGTTGCACCTTCAAATTTCACAGTAAACTGTTGAAGAGTTTGAGTTCACAGATTTTGAGAAAGCAGTAACTTCTACAGGTGCCTAAAGGTGGTGTGATTCTTAATTTAAAATCTCCAAGAGGCATCATGGGCTCACATACATCAAGTCAAAATTGCAAGATTGATTTCCTTCTTTGTCATTTTCTTTTAAAGGTTGTGGGGTGTGGACACAAAAGCATGCCTTTTTTAACTCGTATTTTAGTCCAGGAGGAGAGAAAAACCCTGCTATGGAAGGATTTATTAGATTCTGGACATTTATTATAATATTCCAGGTACTTACAGGTGTTCTTTGTTGGTCCACTTATTGGGGAAAGTCTGGGACCTCTTGCCTAAAAAGGCCCCCCCACCCCACCCCACAAAGCAAAATTTATAGAATTTGCTCCTTCAGGGAAATAAGAAATACAAGATGGTCATAATTTTTTAAAACTACTGGTAATGCAGGGAAAAGCGAATTTTTATTTTAGCCAACCTTGAATGGAGCAAGGGTGCAAATTGTGCTACAAGGGCCACAAATAAACAATATGATCGACAAAAGTCATGTCATTATTATTATTATCATCAATATACAGTACTAAATCAAATAATACTGACAATTTTTCAACATTTAACAAAAAGATGTATGATACTTGCGAATCATGAGCAGGGCCGAAAATGTGTTTGCAGCCTGTGTCCTTGCTAGTTTGTTGAAAGCACTTTACCGGTATTATTTGGCCTTGTATATATTGATGATAATAATGCTCAAGTCAAAATTGCCCCTTCCCTCCCCCTCCTACTGTTAATTTCTCAAAAAACCCCTTACCATATTATTGTTATTGTTTTTTTCAAGGTTCTTATTCCAATATCATTATATGTATCTGCTGAAATAGCCAAGCTAGGGCAGGTTTATTTAATATCCCAAGACAGAGAGCTCTACCGTGAAGAGACAGACCAACCAGTCATCTGCCGTGCACTCAATATCAATGAAGATCTGGGCCAGATAAAATATGTCTTCTCTGACAAGACTGGAACACTCACAGAAAATAAAATGGTCTTCAGGAAATGTTCCATTGGCGGAACAAATTTTCATCACACTGAAAGAAAAGTTATTCAAGGAAAGAATTTAGCAGGTACGTAGGCAATTTTTGTTAATAACTGTAGGGAATTCATATAAGAATGAATGAATGAAAGGCTGAATGAATGCAAGGATGGATAGATGAGCTGACGAACAAAAGGAAAGACAGACAGACAAGATATTAAATATGGATGAATGAAAGAAATTTTAATCAAAGTTAGTGGGAAATGTTCTTGAAACGTGTCCACCACTACAGTTACACAAATCTAGTGTACCGGAGTACCTGCTTCAATACAGTATTAACTATTTTAATGCATCATACTGAACCGTGATTCTTGTTAACCATGACAGACGTTGGTGACATTACAGATGCTCGTAGTCCACAGCTAAGCAAAGCCTCTGATGATGAACTTTACGTTGAGCAACCACAGGCCAAGGTATTGCGACATACAGATAGTTAGCTAGTATTTCAGAGATATGTTGGTGATGTTACAGGATTGATGGGGATGCCATTTGGGGTTAGGTTGGTTTGAGATGGTGGCAAAATAGCAAAAACAAAGCTGTTCTAAAGGCAAAAATCAATCCATCAGTCAAAGGTAACAGGGTGGTTAATTCAGCAACTTGGCCTGGTATTCATGACAACCCTGCGTCCCCCTTAAAACAAAGACCAACTCTCGAAACCATCCAAATTACAGGTCAATGTGTCAATTGCTTAGTAATATGTTTGTTTTGTTTCTGGTTAGGAAAGTCAAGATGGAATTCACTGGGACTCCAAACTGGCAATGGCGATAGCAGAAGAAAGTAAAGCGAACATGTACGAAGGACGAATATCGTCCTACTTGAGAGAATTCTTTATCCTTCTAGCTATTTGCAACACTGTCGTAGTTTCACGTCCATCTTCATCGTCTAACTCCCTGGAACATGACCATTTAGATAGCACACAAACTATGAGGGTGAATAGAGCGCACGAGGGTTTGAACAGTACAGATGAGGGAAATGCGTGTAAAGCAGTCGTGCAGTCAGAGTCTAACAAAGAACATATGGAGCCGCAAGCATCGGCAAGTCTTCTTACTGACGTTGCAGACAGCCAACCACCAGAACAAGGGCTTGTAAACAAAGGTCTTGTTCCATCACCGGCAAAGCTAAGTCCCAAAAAGGAGGACTCTTATCTATTTAGTGTTGAACATTCAACGGATTATCAAAATGTGGGGCAAAAGAATTCAGATAATACTAATGCAGATGTTCTGTACGAGGCCGAATCTCCAGATGAAGAGGCCCTAGTCAAAATGGCAAGCTCTTATGGCTTTAAGCTTATATCTCGTAGCCCTAGCACGGTAAGGGTTCTTATACCTAACGAAGGACAAGTCACCTTCCAGGTGCTTCATGTATTAGCATTTGACTCTTCTCGTAAGAGAATGTCTGTAGTGGTTCGTCGTGATGATGGAGAGATCCTCATGTATTGTAAAGGTGCTGATTCGGCTATCATGCCACGCCTATCTGCCAGTCATCATCAGGGGGGCGATGATCAGACAGATGCTGCAGCAGAGGGGGAAGGAAATCATGGAATGGGGAACAGAAGAATATCGATAGCTGAAAATACAGACAACCATTTGAATCTGTATGCTAGAGATGGGCTGCGGACTCTTTGCATGGCTAGGAGGGTAAGTTCGCACCGAAACGTAGTATATTTGTTTTCTTCTATGTTTGTGAATGACACATGATGATTTGAGCTAAACTAGATGTCATGTGATCATCTCCTGCTAATTCATTGCCATCTTGGATGATTCAATGTGGAGGACAATTTCGACGGTTTTCGGTTCACTGCCTTGATTTTCACTAAAAATTTTTTTCCTAATCTGGTTAAGATGATTTTAGGGACATTTTGAATCGATTTTCGAAGGCATTTGTACATGTAAGGAAAAACCAGAACAGGACAAAAGCATGTGTCCATAGTAACCCGCAGCTTGATTGCGCTTGATCATAATGTGGTTTTATAGTTTTCTCTCTTCTTGGTTTACAATCATTCCCAAGAGAGCAAAATAACAAAAGTCATATCCGCCATGATGATATAAAAAGAACTCATTGAAAATTCTTTTGTCAAGTTCATCCATTAACTTGGCGGCTTTTGCAAACGATCAATTGTTGTACATGCAGGAGCTGACTGAGGAGGAGTACCAGATATGGTTAGTAGGACACAGGAAGGCTGAAACAGCTCTCCATCATCGGGAAAAACTCATTCGAGAATCGGCACATGACCTGGAGAAAAACATGGAGCTCCTTGGTGCTACGGGCATCGAAGATCGTCTACAAGATGGTGTACCAGAAACTATCGCTAAGCTCAGGAAGGCTGGCATTAAAGTCTGGGTGCTCACGGGAGACAAACAGGTAAGGGGTTACATTGGTTACGGAGGTTTTGTGTACCTGTACCATAGAAGGATCAGCAGTGATGGTGGCTAGAAGCTACTCTAACGCCCTATTCCTCATACGACCGGACTTCTCAACTATGAATTCCATGCAACATCCACAGCCACAATGTACACTCCTCCATACTGGGTCAAAGTAACTAAAAAGCAGTTTCTGTCTTCCAGGAAACAGCTGTTAATGTTGGTTATGCTTGTAAGCTACTCGACAGCAACATGGAAAAGATCATCTTGAATGCAAAGTCTAGGGTAAGGAGACGGATACCCCTATTTCCAAAAACGTTGTCGGGGAGAACGGAGGTTGCACGACCAAAGTGAACTGTGGGTACCCAAAATTTCACTAGTTGCGATGTTCGATGGATAAGAAGACAGCAACAAGAAAATCGTCTTAAAGAACAAGACTCCGTGTTTTAGCTGTTCCGTACTGTCCTAATATTCTGTCCTTTCTGTTTTTGCATAAGGATGAGTGCAGTAGTCAGATCTTCTCTTGGTTAGCTCATTTAAAGCTGGATAACACCGCGTGCTGCGTCACCAGTGGATCAACATCAACTAGTACACCCGAGGAGTTCCAGGAGAGTACTGACCAACCCTTGGGTCTTGTTATCGATGGTCGTACTTTGTTGTATGCCCTTGAAAAACCCCTGAGTACCAAGTTCCTTAAACTTACGTCGCATTGTCAAGTGGTTCTTTGTTGCAGAGCCACACCTATCCAGAAGGTCAGTACAACTCTGTAACACCGTCTTCGCTTTCAACTGGGAATATCCCCACTAAGAACTATGGCTTTACCTAGAAGTAATACCGAACTGCTGTCATAGCCAAGACTTGGACTTTCATTCAGCCTTTTAAAACTCTCAGTTTTTGCGAAAGGAGAAGGCAACAGCAAAAAAACAAAAATGAACTCCAATTTTCATAACGGATTATCGTAGATCAAGATTGCCGATTGATTTTGTGCGGAAATTCAGAGTACTATACACGGCTTGTGGCTGCAAAGAATGACAAACGTTGGGGTGAAAAAAACAGTATTCTTAGTATCGCTCTTCCATTTTAGTTGTGTGTGCACAAAGGCGAATTGACGGCAGAGGCCTTGATACCCTATTATGTGTCTTTTAATTCCAGGCATCAGTGGTACAGTTGGTTCGTGATGGTCTCAAGGTCATGACACTAGCCATAGGTGACGGGGCTAATGATGTCAGTATGATCCAGATGGCTGATGTAGGTATAGGCATCACAGGACAAGAAGGCATGCAAGCTGTCATGGCCAGTGACTTTGCTATAGGAAGGTTTCGGTTCCTCTCGCGGCTACTCCTGGTACATGGCCATTGGTGTTATGACAGGATCACCAAGATGTTTCTTTATTTCTTCTATAAAAATGCTGTAAGTTCATGATTGTTCGCTGTTCCATTGTTGCTGTAAAAAGGGCCTCCAATTGGGCGTAAACGTTTTCCATTTCAGACCACGTGCCATTTCCCAGACGTCATTTTTTCCGATACTAAGATTGTTTGTTGGAGTTGTATCTATATTCGTGTGTTCATTTCTCAATGGTTGTGATACTTCTGGATATTTTTTGGCCTTCCGCGACTGTTAAAACGATCGAAATCGCCACGGCGCACTTTCATTGAAGAGGAATGCATTTGAAGACGTTCTCAAAAGGAAAACCATTTCAAAACGAAGGCCTAACGCTCATGTGTTTGAATACACGAAAACGATAATACCACCTGCACGTCGTTTTTTGACCTGCGGAATGACCTGACAGTTGTTTTTGATTTCCGACCTTATCTGCGGTTTTGCTCCTTCAGTTTTGGAGTGGGGGTGAAAAAAAAAAACAAGTGCGAGAATAATAGAGGTGCACACTCACTACAACGGTCACATTGACGTTTCTACATTTTTCATTCATTGCTGTTTTTCTTTGCATCCTGGCAGATGTTCGTGTTTGTGCTATTCTGGTTCCAGTTGTACAACGGATTCTCTGGGTCTAACCTCATAGATGACTTGTCATTGATCTTCTTCAACCTCATCTTTACTGCTGTCCCTCCCGTCGTCTGTGGCATCCTGGATAAAGACCTTTCTCCATCCGTGCTCACTGCAAAACCACAGTTGTACAAGTCAGGCCAGAATGGAGAGGTAAGTGCTTTTAAATGTCTCCAGTGTTTTTTCGGTGGGGGTTCTGACGCCTATGCCCTGCCTCTGATCTCTCGCTGTTTGTGGTAGAGGCAGTGCATTCAAAGTAAGAATCGATAAACTGTGCCTTCTCAAACCTCGAGGCATTTTGCAAGCCAATCAACAACCAATTAATAGGAATTGCCAATGCCTTAGTATCCAGAAAAATGTAATTAATGTACTGTTGTTCCACAGTTATATACCCGCAAGTTATTCTGGCTGACTATCCTAGATGCTTTCTATCAAAGTGTCATCTTATTCTTCTCTTGTTCACTGGTACGTTTACTATTTCTCGTTGTTCTCATGGTTTGTCTCGATTTTGCATTATCGTGGTCCAAATTACACTAGATTTATTTTAAGGTTTATCACTTAAAGGCCCTATCTCAGTTTGCGCAAATTTCAAAATCGCGAGTTTAGGTAACTCATGCAAGCAACCCATTCCTTATCTTGATTTAACTGGTCTTGTTTGCATATTGTAGCTCTTTGAAGACACACCAGCTGATGACAGAAGAGTTGGCATAACAATGCACCAAGCTGCTGTTATCTTGGCCAATCTACACTTAGGACTTGCCACTTCTCAGTGGGTGAGTTAATCAAGAAACGCATTGCTCCCATAGACACATCAAGAATTCCGTGTGCCAGGGATTAAAAAGTGAGAACACAGGTTGTAAAAATTGCTATATTTTTGCATTTTTGATTCGTTATTTGATTAATGGTATGCGTTCTTGAAAATAGTGAAACAATTATTCTTCATAAAAAAAATATGTGAAATACAGCAAATTTTGCCAATCATGTTCTCACTTTTTAATCATCAAGCATATGCACATGGAATTCTTGATTCATGTATATCCCAGGCTTTTCACTGTGTATTTTCCATTTGTTTCTTATCTTTAGTTATTAACCATCAGTTTTGTCATTCCGTAGACATGGATCCATCATATTTTTCTATGGGGTAGCATTATACTGTCTTTTGCCTGGACTATCTGCTTTGGCCTTGTTCAAGTCACCCATAAGATCTACTTTGTTTCTATTGCTACTTTGGGAAGCAAGGAATTCTGGGCTCTGTGTGCACTGATATCTATTGCAGCTCTTTTACCAAGGTAGACAACACTGATAATAAGGCGGTTGTGCAGTTGGCCACTGTTATATGCTTCTCAAGAATTCATGGTTCCCCCAAACCAAACACCATCAGTATTATGGACAGCTATATACTTCTAGATGGTAGAGTGTGAAAGATGTTGACGCAATGGGTCTTAAAAAGATATCTAAATAAAAGTCATATGCAGCTTGCATACAGTATACAGGATAAATATGCATTACAGTAATGTGCCATAAAGGAAAATCTAGGAAATCCTCGAAACCCTTGCTCAAGTTATCACCTATTTTTTTTGTAATAACATGGGGTGTATTTGTTTGAAGGTATTCGCTATTGGCCCTACGAAGAACAGTCTGCCCAACACAGATTGATGAAGCTCGGATACAGAAAAGAACTAAGCCACAATTTAATGCAGCACACAGAATAGATACAAGTGGATACAATGAAGAACCAAAAACACAGAGTTCTGTAGTCATGTTATAAGACATAGAACCTCCTCACCTTCATAATATGCAAAATTGCCTATTTCAGATCACGTCATTCCCTTAAGAAGTGTTCTTTTAAATGTTTACGCATGAAAGAATCAACTCCCAAGAGTACCATCACATGGTCTGAAATGGGCACAAACAACAAATTAACAAAGGTTATAGAATATCAATTATTTTAGCATTTCAAGATTTGCTATACTGTATGGTACTCAGTAAAAATACCGAATGGAAAGCACAATTTTAGGCTTCAATACTGTATGGGAAATAAAATATATATTTAGGTTATTTACTTTGATGAGTTCCTTCATGGTCTGATGATTATCAACAGGTTCTTAGGATTTTAAACCAGCTTATTTTTGAGAGAGAAATAATAAATGTAATCTCCTGAACATTGGAAACCTAATGGTATTTCTCCCTTCAACGGATGAGCTGCACTTCAAAGTGATAAAAGGTTACCCTGTGTATATGGTGGATATGGGCTTTCTCACTACATTGTGTCTTAGTAAGGCCATAGGCTCTCTCTTGTGCAACTGTGGTGCCATCCACCAACAGGGGAAAAGACCATTTCTGGCAGTATCCTTGACTACAGACAATCCCTATTTTTTATGAATGAGAAAACTGCCTGCCAAAGTCCTGACCAAGGAATGATAAGATGGGAGGCTGTGCAGACTAGGGGCTGTTATGCTACAATCTTGGACAAAACTTGTCGAGACCTTGGTCTATGGACGCGCTAGTAGAAGGTTGATTTTAAATTTTGCAATACGAAACTGTCCCCCCTCTCCCCAACGTTCAATGTTGCTCCCCTATGGCGTCACAAGTGCGTAGCAGTAAAGTTCAGACCCGAACAACATTGATTTGGGGGGAAGGGGGAGGAAAATAGGAAAAATACATTAATACGGCTCTGAAAGGCAAAGTGTCTCAACAGTTTTGTCCAAGATTGTAGGTATACAGTATGGATCAAGAGGCCCAAAAACATCCATGAAGCTTCCACATGTACCTATTGTGCAGTCAGTCTCCTCAACCATTTTTTCTTAATAATTCACCTGCCCCAACATTGAAAAGTGAGACGTTTAAGAATAAAGTATATACTAGTCAACAGGTACGCAAAATGAATTTTATTCCTTCTTTTGAATATAGATACTCGAGGGGGATGGTTAGGAAACCCTTTTGTTGTAGGCTTTTGTTCACTTTTTTCAAGCGTGACTGTGCACAATCTTTTGTTTTGCTATTGTTTTACCCTTACTACGGATTTCAACGAAGTGTGGCACGCAATAAAAATTTCTACCGACTTTCAGACACTAGTTGTTTGTGACTCCGATGACAAACATCAACGTTTCTGTCTGCATTCCTTTCTCCCACGTGTCGGCATCCTTTTTCTGATTGGTGGAGAAGAAAAGTATCAAAAGGATGCCGACGCGTGGAGAAAGGAATGCAGACAGAAACGTTGATGTCTGTCATCGGAGTCACAAACAACTAGTGTCTGAAAGTCGGTAGAAATTTTTATTGCGTGCCACACTTCGTTGAAATCCGTAGTAGTTTGCTGCCTACATGAACAGACCAAAATATTTTTTTCTGGCTGCTGGTCAGATATACCAAAAATTTATCATAGATATTGGAATATTCCTTACACTAATCCCATAGACAAAGTTTACGTTTACTTGTTTTGCAGTTTCAGATGAGCACAAATTAAAATTTGTGCATGGTCAAAACCGGTTCAACCCTCAAAAGTGAGCAATGACCCATAACAATAGGTTTCCAACCCATCTCCCTCCAGTAAGTATGTTTTGAACTTCCATGTACATTCCCTCACAGCTTCATTGACAAATTTGAAAGTGTAATAAATACGAAACAAAATGAACAAAAAACATTGAAGTATTAAATACGCTCCGAGTTGTAGACTATTTCATATGAAAACCACAGTGACTGTGCATGTTTGCATCAAAACATTTTAAAATTTAAAGTTTTTTCCACCCTATATGTAGTGTAAAAATATTTTCTCAGTTCTGAATCTTTGGTAACCTGGCAGCATGACACCCCTCGCCATGATGCCCCCAACCATGATGCCAAGCATGGCATGTCGCCCCTATTAAAACCATGACACTCCTAGTCAACTTCCATGACGCCCCTAGGCTGAACTGAAAAGGTTTCACAATTTTGGTCTTTTTCAGAAATAGTTTTCGTTTTTATGATTAATCACTCATGATCGAGGTTGGGACTTCATGAAAATAATGGCATATTCGATTTGATACATTGAAAGGCGATCTATTTGAAATTCATTATACCCCTACAGATAAAAACGCATGGCCAGGAGCATCATGCCTGTACCGGTAATTCCAATTTTTCAGTGCTATACACATATAAAATCTTTTTCACCTGTGGATTCTCAATTACAAAATAGAAAATTGTAACTATCAACTACTATTTATAATGAGTCTCTACTTCTAGTACCAATCTCCTTTTTAAAACATTCTTTTAAGAATTTGAAAACATTAGTGTAAAAATTAAGAGAACAAATTAAACAGGCTATACGTAATCATGCAATGGTCTATTAATTCATTCCTACATCGACGCACCGCGCGCAAGCGCAAAAACACCTTTGGAGTGTGACTTTGCCTGGTGCCTGGTGGACAGCAGTACACAGTTTATTACATAATCAATTACAACATTCTAGATCCTTGGCTGTACCAGAATAGTGATATAACTATTTACAAAAATGATGCGTTGCCCGCTACGAAAAACCAATAAGAAAAAACCCATTTGGGAAAAAACTTTGGAAACGTAGTCCTCGACCGATGCAAACGCATAGGCTCCGAAGGTTAGAACCATACTAGTAGTTAACACTTGCTGAAACAGCGTAATATGGATATCTAAATGATTATAATTACTATAATAGTACATGTCTTTGAAGTTAAGTTTGGTCACTACGGGGCTGTCCATCAAGCGAGAGAATGATATCTTCTCAACAGTCCTATATATACTAATGTGTTCATTAGCATGACACATGATCAAACAATAGAAATCTTTAAGAGAGCAATACATTGAATACTTTCACTACACGTGAACAAAAGTGCTCTGAACCGTAATGAATACGCTTTTCCAACTCACGCTGTTACGTTGGAAAGCCTTTATTGTCTGGAATAACTTAAGTACGGGTAATTCCGTAATTTTCTTATGCTCAGCTTTAAGCAAGCAGTTACAAGTAACTTAGACATCTAATTCACTCTAAATTAATTATTTTGATATTTAATGCTGTTTACTTTCCTATCACACTGCTCCTACACTAACCTCATATTCGGAATGTAATGGGAAACTAATATTATTAGATTTATAGTATTGCTGAAAAAAAGAAAGATCTAAAAAAGAACAATCTACATTTCCTTTGGAATATTTTAATATTAAAAAACATTACAATCTACAAGTAAATTAGATCTATTATATACTCTATAATGATTTTTTGTGCTATAGAAACATTAAATTATTATTATCATTATCATTAAAATTATTTACAATTATATTTAAAAAAAAACAAGGTGCACATTGAAAAAAAACAGCTGCAAAAAATTGTAAAGATCTTACATTCCTAGAGGGAGATGGTTAGGAAACCCTTTTGTTGTAGGTTTTTGTTCACTTTTTTTAAGTGTGACGATGCACAATCTTTTGCTTTGCCATTGTTTTACCCTTGCTGACCATTGGCTGAGTAATCAGACCATCTTACTTTTGGCTGTTGATCCAAAAATACCTATTAAAAAATATTAATTATAATAGATATTGAAATATTCCTTAAGATAATCCCATAGACAAAAGTTCATGTTTACTGCTTGTTTTGCAGTTGCAAATGAGCATAAATTAAAATTTGTGACTGTCAAGGCTGGTTCAACATCAAAAGTGAACAAAGACCCATAAACAATAGGTTTCCAAATCAATTCCCTCTTAGCGAATAATATAATAATATATTGTTTTATAACAGGCACCATTTGATTACACCGGTACTTCAACTTTTAACTACAGTATGACCATACAGCTCAGTAGTTGCTAAAGGAAAGGATCTAAAAGAGGTTTTTTTATGTTCGATTTTTGGTGCAGATCCAGACACTAGCCCTCTGAGTATTTTGGAAAAAAGATCAGCATCTAGATAGAATAGCTGTAAAGTACCTCTTCTACATATACTAGATCAATCTATCAGTGGTAGCTATATATGGAAAGGATTGGATTAAATACTAGACATGTTCACTGTGACTCCAGTACCGGTATGTGAAATATTCAGGCTAAATTGTTTGGTGGGTTAACTCTGTGAAGGGATCCTGTGAAGTCCAGCTCTGGGGTTTTGCTGAAATATATATATATATATGAAAAAATCATTAGTTGAATTTCAACTGGCTGAAGTATGAAGTAGGGGCCAACAGTGGGTTGATAATTTAGTTGGCTGACACATGCAACATTGCCCAATGGATGCCTGGTTGACAAATGGCTGTTAGTTGGGAATGGTTTCATATGGGACCCCCTTTTTAAGATGTCATTAAGTAATGGTCCGTATAAGAACTAAGCAAGCTTACCATGAAAAAATATTCGAAAACTTACTTGCAACTACCTGATTTTGGTAAATTTTCCATCTCGGCCAATGGGAAGGTGTTGTTGGACAAAAGAACTTCGCAGC
>WUCR03306089.1:0-22979 GCA_009858155.3 Phymanthus crucifer
AGATAGAACGACAATAGAAGACAATAGATTTGATGAATATATTACATCAACTGCATGCTATGTAGGTTCTCCCTTTTATACTATCTGATTGCGGTCTAATTCAAATAGCCCGGCTTCGTCACACAGCTCACTCAAGACTGATTCATAATACTTCTTTGTCTCTAACAGATGATGAATCTGCTGATCCTTTTCTTGTAGCGAGTGAAGTATAGTATCGCCATGTGTTGCAGTTGAAGGCGGCTTGTACTCTGGAGCAGGTAGTGTAGGGTCTACTGTCTCCTGATAAATTGAAATAATATTGAGAACTAATAGTGACTGGTTCAAAGAAGGCAATCATGGAAGGTCAATCATGCACCATCATCATGCACCATTTTTTGGGAACGTGTATTGAAAAATGCATCTTTGTTAAAAATTGACTGAAAATGTATGGGGGGGAGGAGGATCCTTTTAGATTAAAACCACATTTTTAAAACTTTGTATCTCTGATTCTTTTTAATGAAAAACATTCAAATTTCTTCAAAATCTTTGAAGGTTAGATTACAATTCTAAACTCGCTCCAGTCAACAGCTTGTTTTTAAAATGGCCTATTGTATTTCATACCGAGTGTAAAAGGTTTCTTGAAAATTTTGTATATTGTTAAAAAGGGATAGCAAGAGGTTAGTCAAATATCGATGATTTAGCTTCTTAGAGCGGTATGTGACACTCTGGATAGATCAGTAACGGACATGAATGAACAATCAACGCTAAGAAGTTAGAGCGCAGAGGTCGGATATCAGAGTAGAAAGCGAAAGCTAGGAGAAATGCTGAACAACGAAAAAGGAGCTATTTGTACTCACCACTTTCGGAATTAGCTCCTGAATTTTTTTAATTTTTTCGGCCTAAATGTTAAAAAAGAAAGAAGCGTAGGTTACCACTGATAAAAATTGTTGGAATTCCTATTTTCATACCAAAAACTATTACTCGTGCAGTATGTTGTGGTAGACGGTGTTTACCTTCAACTTTTCGTTCTCCATCATCTCTTGAAAGTTCATTTCCATGAACTTTAGTTTTTCGCTCAGTTGTTCAATCTCAAATTCATGTTTGGCGTTTTGTGAGACGAGGGACAGATTCTCCTGTTTTAGCATGCGAACCGTATTGTCAATACGTGGACTGGACTCCTGTGGAAACAGGGAAAGTGCATAATTAGCTTCCCATTAAAAGTGTTCTTTTTTCTTTAAGTGTCTGAAAAGAGTGCGACTTATTCCTTATGGATATCGAATGGTGAATTACTTATTGACTTGAGTGCGGCGCGGAATAGTAATGTTTGCAGTTATTAAAATATGATAAAGATGTATGTCATGCTCAGCATTAGGGTGTTTTGGGTTGGTATAAGCGATAGCAATATGCAGAAACAAAGTTCTTATGCACATTGCGCTAATCTTTATTATAATAATAGATAATTTATTATGAATACCACTAGTTCCCTGAACAAGTTTATTGGTATATTTGATTTAATGTCATGTCATTGATAAGGCATCGTTCTTTGTCATTTTATCGTCATTGTGATAATTTCTTACATTTGCTCATTATGAATAGTAAATCAGCTTTACAAGTGCTATAACCTGATAAAAAGTGTTACTTACCCCAGGAACCGGACTTGTTGATCTGCTGACCCTAACATGATCAAATGTCTTGTTTTGCTTTTCTTTCTGTAATTTTACTTCAAGCCTCTTTCTTAACTCTTCCTTCTCCTTGTTTAGGTTATTCTCGAGAGCCTCTTTTTCACGTTCAAATTCTTCTTCAAGAGCAGCCTTTTCCCTCCTAAATTGCGCCTTCATTTCCCAGCGCTGACGTTTCAACTCTTCGTTCTCAATCTGAAGCTCTCTAACCTCTTCCTCGAGTGGTTTTCTTTCTCGCTCAATTCTATGAGCCATATCTGCTTCGAGCTTTGACAACACCTCTAGTTTATAGTTTGCTATGCTTTTCTCAATAAACTGTCGTTCGGTTGAATGAGTTTCCTGGTTATAAACTCGTTCTTGGATGATTTTTCTTTTTTCTTGGAGGTTTCCCACTTCTCGCCGAAGTCCTTGTAAGGTGTCTTCAAACCTTTGTTTCTCGATACTGAGCTTTTGTTCATATTCTACTTCTATTCCTCGTTTAATGATTTTCACTTCTCGTGTAATCTCCCTGCTTGAAGCTTCATCTACGGGATTATTATTCAAACTTTCCTCGGCTTTGAGAGATTCATTTCGTAGTTTTTCTTCTAGCTCTTTTTTCTTGGCTTCTGCTCTATCAAGGGCCTCTTGTAACTCTTTAATGACAGCTTCGTATTTCTCCTTTTCGCTTTCCATCTCTTTTTCATGATCTTCTTTTAGTTTTGTGACCAACTCATTCTTACTTCTTTCCATATTTTCCTGGATTTCCATTCTTTCTTTCTCAGATATCTCCTCAGTACTTTGCTTCTCCACTCGGTATTGCTGTCTCATTTCTTTTCTCTGGTGTTTAAGTTTTATTATTTCTTTTAACAAGTTCTCGATAGTTGACTCCATTTCTTGCTTTTCTTTCTCATGCTGTTTAGTTTCTTCGAGTTTTTCGTTTTCAAATTCTTCTAATAGTTGCAGTTTTAAGGCTCTGAACCGTTCTTCTGTCTGTGCCATCTCTTTTTCAATCTCTGCAATTTCATTGGCGTGGTCTTTGAGCATTTTGTTAAGAGTCTCTTGGAAATCGTTCTCCAGATCGATATTCTTCTGTAGCTCCTCCCCGTAAATGTTCTTCTCTATTTGGGTCTTCAGTTCTGTTTTCTCTTGTCTGAACTGGACATTCATTTCTGCCTTCTCTGTAATCATTTGGTCCTCGAGTTGCTCGCGTAGCTTATTCAATACCTTTTCGTGTTCTTCTTCTTTTTGACGCATTTGTTCGTCAAACACCTTTTTAAGCTTTTCCATTTCCTTCTCCAAGGAATTCCGTAGCTCTTCCTTCTCCTTTTCAGCCTTGTTATTCGCATCTTGTACCTCTTGCTTATGAAGATTTTGCTTTCTTTCATAGTCTTCAGACTGTTCTTCAAGATCTTTTTGGGATCTTCGCCTCTCTCTTTCAAGGTCCTTCTCAAAATCTTCCCTCTGTTTCTCTTTTTCCTTCTTTAGCATCTCATCATAATCGTTTTTCAACCTTTCCAGAGCTGCTTTCTCCAGCTCAAGCTTGTTGTTAAGAAGGTCGATTTCGTGGTTCTTATCATCTTCAATCTTTGCCTTTCCAACTTCTAGAGCCTTTATTTCTTCTTGGTACTTTTGCAGAGCATCTTTCATGGATTCCTCTGACAAATCCAAAGTCTCTTTTAAGGATTCGTTTCTCATTCTCAATTCAGCCAGTTTATCCTCATTTTCCTCGCGGGTTTCTTTTGTCTCCTTGCTACCCGCAACTTGTTTTGAATCCTTTGGCCTTAATCTATCAAGCTCTTCCTGAGTATTTTTTAACTTTTCTTCAAGCTCGTGATAAAGTTCAAGCTGCTCTTGTAGTTTTATTTCCACTTCAGCTTTTGCACCAAGCAAACTTTTTATCGTATCTCGTTTTTCATTCTCAAACTGCTCCATCAAATTGTTCTTCTCGTTTTTGTAGTTTTCTTCGTTTTCTTTCAGTTGGTTTTCCAACGCGTCCAGTTCTTTCTCGAGGTTTTCGTTTTTCACAAGCAACTCTTTTATTCTTCCATCTACATCTCCGTCATCAAGACCACGAGCACTTGCTTGTATTTTCTCGATGGCTTTCTCGAGATTCTTTATTTCTTTTCCCATATTTCGAATTTCATCTTTAAGTTCGTCATTTTCATTTTCTAGGACTTTGTTTTTCTCTTTCTCTTTAGACAGTTCTTCTTTCAAATGTTTATTTTCTTGCTTTTGTTCGTACTCTTCTTTGATTTGTTTTTCAACATCCTCCTTGTCAACGTCTTCACCGTCAGCATTTTTCATCTTAAGCTTTATGATATCATTGAGAAGCTCTTCTGCATCTTTTTGGTATTTTTCTTTTAATGCCTTTTCTTCCTCCAGCTCCTTCTTTATCATCTTCATCTGCTGGCCATCGTCATCACCTTGAGCATCAGCATTTCCTTCGTCTTTTTTACTTTCATTGATGAGGTCACTGCTTGCCTGTTTACCAAATAGCACTTGCTCTTCTACCTTGATATCATCTTCAATCGCAGCCTGCAGTTCGGCAGCAAGCGATTCTCCCTTTAACGTTGAGCCATCAAGAAGACCATATTCAGACAATGTATTCTCGTATGCCTTAATTACATCCTCGAGATTCTCATTCTTTGCCTTCATAGTTCGTAGTGCATAAGGTCGTTTGTCTTCCTTTTCAAGTTCCTGATAGGTTTTGTTGTCTAGCTGTTTTATATCACCGATCAGTTGCAGTCCAATTCTTTCGCATAAACCATCGGACACGAGGCCAGCCACAATATCCTCAGGTTGTGAAGTTGATGGTGTTTTAATCGGCTTACTTTGGTCTTCATTATTGTTTACTTCATCAAGCGCTTTAACCTCTCCTTTCTCGGGGATTTTTCTCTGATCTCCTTTATCCAACGAAGCCATCTCTCCCTTGTTGAGGTCATCATACATCTTCAGTACCTCTTCGAGGGTGATATTGTTGTCTTCCATTTCTTTCACTGCATTCATCGTTTCCTTGTCTTCTTTTGTCCTATCGTCCTTCTCACTAGTTTTGGACGGCTTTACTTCAACACACAAATCCGTTATCTGCTTAGTAAGCTGGGGGCCTAACTTTTCTGTCAGCGTATCCAAGCGTTTGTTAAGTATCTTGTTAACCTCCTTTAGTCCTTTTATTGCATCCTCATAATCATTAATGGTATCCAACATGGACGCTCCCTCTTCGTCTTGCCCCGCCATTTGCTGCAGCACTGCCTTTTCTCGTTCTAAATTTTTCATGTTTTCTTCATATTCTTCCACAACTTCAGCAAGAGTCTTATTTTCTTTCTCCATTATCTGCAGAGCTTCGATGTGGTTATCGCTATCTTGTTTCATCAAGTCGTCAAGGAAATCTTGTCGTAATGTTTGTGCGAGTTTTTCCAGAGTTGCTCGTAAATCATCGATTTCATTTTGAAGTTCATTATGTTTGTCTTCAAAATCATTCTCAGCTTCCTTTTTCGCATTTTCCAGCATTGTTATTTGGTTTTCGTACTTTGATATGATCTCTCCCAGATCTGCTCCATCTCCTGACATATTCTCGAGCGCTTTTTTCAAGGACTCATTTTCTCTCTCGAGTGCTTTTAAATCGTTTTCGTTGTTTTCAAGTACCGCCTCTAAGGTCTTCTTTTCTTCCGTCATCTTGTTTACTGCATCGTACTTTGATTGCGGTAAATGGTTTTGGCTTTTGTTACTTGGCGTTTTTTCTTGCCGTTCTTCACTTTCAGAGTCTATTTTTTCTTCTGCGACGTCTTCTTTTTCTCCCTTCTGTTTTCTGAGTTCACAAAGTTCCTTAAACAGGTGTGGTCCGATAGATTGTTTCATGTCCTCTTGAATTTTTGTCTTCTCTTTCAAATCATTCTCATACTCAACAACAATGTCCTCCAATGTCCGGTTGTCCTTTGACATTATCTTTGGTGCTTCTAGACACAATTTGTCATCTTCAATTTTAGCTACATCGTCCTGGGGTGTTTCCTTCTCACGTTGCTCTAGTGTTTTGCCATCTAACCCTTTAGGCTGTAACTGGCTTACAAGTGTTTCGCCTAGTTTTGACTTTAGATTGTCTAATTCCTGCCTTAAACCACTGTTTTGTTTTTGGAGTCTATTAATCTGATCCCTGGTGGGTACAGATTCGCCTGTGATAATAACTTTATCCCCGGGTTCATATCTGATTAACACGTCTTCAAGCGTTTTCCCCTCATCCAGCAGTTTCAAATACTCCTCTAATTTTGAAAGTTTCATTTCGTCTTCCTCTTCAGTGGGTGAAACATCTTGTTCAGCATTCTTGTCGTCTAAATCGGACTTTACTTCACTTTCTTGAGCTGTTTTTATTGGTGTAATTTCTTTGGTTAGAATGGCTTTAGATAAATGAGGACCAAGACTGGATTCATATCTTTCAAGGTTATTTTCGTACTTCTTAATAACTTCCTCTAACGTTTCGGAATTTTCGTCCATTTGATCCAATGCTGCAAGATCATCCGATTCTTCTACGGCACTTTCCGTTCCAAAGATACCATCGTCTCCTTTTTCTTCTACCTCCAGCTCACTGACAGTTTTTCCAGCCTCTTCACCTTTCATTTTTTCACATAAAGTTTCATGTTCATCTTTCTTTTCCAAAGCCTTCCCCTCTTCGCCGTCATTATCACTAATACATTTTTCTTTAGACACATCGTACGAGTCTGCGTTCATTGTCAACAGACATTTAGACAAATTGCTGCCCAGTTTCGAAGTGAGCACATCAAGGTCCTTGTGCAATGCTTTCAAGATATCTTCAAGACTATTGTTTTCATCTCCATTCAATAACGGAGAGACAATTTTCTCTAACTCCCCAGATTCATGGAGCGGCTCTGTTTGATCAAAGTCTTCTTCTTCGTTGTCTTTGCTTTCCTCTTGGTCACTCTCCTTTTTCGTTTTCTCTTGTTTGTCTTCCTCATCTGCTCCTCCTTGCTCTTCTGAAATGTCTTCTGTCCCTTTTTCGCGATTGGATTCAGCTGCCGATCTTCTTGTCTCTTCTTTGTCTTGCGCGGTTATCGTCACTTCTTCAGCGGATACTATTGGTTTTGTAGCAGCTGTTGGCGTTGCTTTATCGTTCAAGAGAATGTCAACGAGATTAGGCCCAAGTGCTTTCTTTAGAAAAGAAAGATCATGTTCGTAGCTTTGAATCACATCTTCAAGAGGAGCATTTTGAATCTCCATTAGCTTGGGGGCCATGAATGTTTTCTGCTTTGAGCTAAAATTTGAACTGACTTCATATTCTGTGAACTTCTCTTCTTTCTTTCCGTCATCAAATTTGGCCTCTCGAGTTTGCGCAGTATCACCTATATCTTCTTCTTCAGGAAACATTTCTGAACTTGGGCTTCCCTTTTGTTGTTCAAAATCTGTATATGACGACTCTGTATCTTTAGGTCCGCTATCGCTATCTTTCTCCTTCTTCTTTTCTCCTTTTTCTTTTGGTTTTTCCATTTGTTCTTCTAAAAGAACCTTTGTTAGGTTCGGGCCAAGTTTTTCTTTCAATTGTTCAGATTCCTTTTTCAGTTTATTAACTACATCTTCGAGTGTCATATCATTTTCAAAGATATCCGAGTAGTAATCTATTTCTCGCTCTTTTTCAGTTTCGTCTACAGCTTTCCTTGTGTTGTCTTTATCGTCCGACAGGAACCCATCTTGTGCAATTGGACTGTCATGAGTAGCATCGTCCAAGTTGTTGTTTAACTCACTGGAGTCCGTCTTCCCAAATTCATCTTTCATGTTGAGATCTTCATCTGCTTTCTTTATTGAAGAGTAGTCCCTGTCATCTTGTTTCTTGATTTCCTTACCCCCAGCTTCGACTACAACCTTTGTCAAGTTTGGTCCCAATCTCGAACCAAATGCATCAAGGTCTTTCTCATACTTTTTGATTATTTCTTGGAGTGTTGCTCCCTCCTCTGCCAACAGAATTGGCGCCTTTAAAGGTGTCTTTATTTGGCTTGATTTCATTTCCTTTTCATGTACGTCTTTGGAACCTTGAACGTCTCCCGCCCATTTTTCAATCTGGGACTTTTGATCTACATCAGCCTTTTCTGGGCTAGTTTCTTCTGCTTGCTTTTGCGCGGCCTTGCCCATCATTTGCTCTTGTTTGTCACTACCTTCTTGAATAACGTCTTCAGTTTTACTGTCTGTTTGTATGTTATCCTTGGGACTTCCAACTTTATCACTCAATTCATCATCACATGCACACACCATATCAGTTGCCTTTGTTTCGACGTCCTTTTTTCCTGTCTCTAATACATGTTGGTAAAGTTCGGGCCCAAGTTTTGAGTTTAATGTCGCCAAATCCTCTTCATATCCTTGGACAATTTCTTCTAATGTTTTATTTTGTGTCAGCATTACTTTCGCCGCTTTCAGTTGTAAACCATCGATGTCATTTTCCTCAGATGTAATATCTCCCTCTTGTTCTTGATCTCTTTCTTGTCCTTTCGTAGCTTTTTGTTTCGTAACATTTCTGACATCATGATGTTTAGTCGAGATCACTCCTTTGGTGTCATCGGTAGTCCCCTCTTCGACACTCTCATCTGAAAGTCGATTTTCCTTTGTCCTGTACTCTTCTTGTCCTTCTTTGGTGTTTCTTTCACGATCTTCACCAGAAATTTCTTCTTTGGTTCCACCTTTAGTCTTTGAAATGGCATCATTGGCTGAATGCCTTTCTTCCTTTTCTTTGTCCTCTTCGTAGCCTTCCTTGGTGTTTTCATCCTTTGTCTCCTTCAAAGCTTCATCGAATGCCTGTATTTTGTCCATTTCTTCCAGCATTTTGGCATCCAAGATTCGTTCTCTCTCATAACTTTTACTATCAGGTTTCCGAGCGTTCACAATATCTTGGTAAAGTCTTTGGCCAATACGGGACTTCAACGTCCCTATTTCATTTTCATAGCCGCATACTATTTCATCTAGCTTTTTCCCTTGTGCTATCATTTTTGGAGCTTGGAGCTTTTGTGTTGTGGAGTCCTGTTTTACTCGCTGTTTGTCTTCGACAACCGTGCCGAAGCCACTTGTAGCTTCCCCTTCCTCATCTTGCACCTCTTGTTCATTTTGGTTGTTACTATCGTTTTCGCTAGTTTCACCTCTGTCTTCCGCTTTATCATCGGCGTTTTTAAAGGCTTCCTGTGGGTGGCTTCCTGAAATCACTCTACATATCTCCGTTTTCAAGCTGCCAGCTTTTTCGCCTTTTTCATCAGTTGTCTTCTCTAAATAATCTCTTTCGGTTTCAAAGTCTTCCCTTTCCAACGCCGCTGCCGCTGAATCACTACTTTCATTTATTCCTTTCCTTGCAATTAATATTGCATCACACAGTTGTGGTCCAAGACTTTCTCTCAAATCTCTAAGTTCATTTTCGTAATTTTCAATTATTTCCTCCAGAGTCTTATTCTCTTCCAACATTCGTTTCGGGGCAGCAAGGTCATAATCCTTTGACAGGGACTCCGAATCATCAGTGTCAGTGCTTGTCACCATCGATCTTCCTTCACTTTTTAGACCTTTCTCGGGGTGATCTTCATGGAGTTCAACATCCTCATGGGTACCTGTTCTAGGATGTTCTTTATCTCCACCTTTGAGTTTATCGTCTGCAATTTTCACTTGGTGATCGATGCTAACTTCTCTGTCCTTATCTGCATCATCATCATCTCTTGCATCCCTTTTGTGGTCTGGCTCTGTTAATTCTTCTGTTCTAAGTTCTTTCGTTAGGATTTGCGTTTGGCTATCATAATATTCCTTCTCCATTCCTGCTGTAGCTTCGTCATCATCATGCTTAGCTATCTTTATGACACGATCAAAGAGCCTTGGCCCAAGATGTGACTTCAAAGCTTGTAAATCGTTTTCGTAGCTTTCTAGAACTTCTCCAAGAGTTTTTCCTTCCTTAGTCATTATTGTTGGAGCATTGAATCTCAGTTTGTCATCTACACTGGGCTCTTGTTTATTACCTTCTTCCTCAACATTTGGTATGTTAAATGATTCGTACAACTCGCCATCGCTAAGATAGGTTTCACCTTCGCTTAAGGTAGACTCCAGATCTTTATCTTTGTCGTTTTCTTTGACATCGTCCTGATCACTGGTAAGATCTTTATCTACCTCTTCCATTAAATCACCCCCAATTTTACTATCATCGCTTCTTATTTTTGAGGGCTTTTTCTCTCTGAAAAGTTTGCCTTGTTGAGCTTTACCATGCGGTTCTGCCTTAGCATGTTCATCACCAAGGCTGCTGGTTTCTAATAGGCTGGCGAAAAGCTGTGGACCTAACTTTGACTTCAAAGTTTCTAAGTCTGTTTCATAACCTTTGATGACGTCTTCAAGCGTCTTGTTGTCCTCAACCATATGTTTTGGAGCAGAAATCTCAACCTTTTCAGGTTGTGTTTTAGAGCTTCTCATCAATGGAGCAGGTTTATGCGCAAGTTCTCTTCTTTGTTGATCTTTTATTCCCTCACCTTTTGAATCTTTTGTGTCTCCAGAAATAGTAGATGCCTTGACATCATCAATGGATTCAGTTGAGGGTGAATCATCGATCATAGATGTTTCATCTTGACCATGACACACTCCTGTACATGGCATCCTTTCACTCTCTTTACTCTCTCTCTTGTCTCTGTCTTTCTTGACGGTATCATCTGTCTTGAGAGTTGATTTGCCAGGAATTTCAGGTTGTTCCTTGTCGTCCAAATTGTCACTCTTCGTCCCAGGAAGCTGTAAGTCTGTACTGTCAATTTTTCCGGCGTCTAATATTTTGTCATATAGCTCTGGACCAAGTCTTGATTTGAGGATTTCCAAATCATTTTCGTAACCTCCAACGACTTCCGCAAGCGTTTGATTTTTCTCCATCATCCTTTTCGGTGCAGCAATTGAAGGCGATTTTGCTTCAAGTTCACTTCTTTCCTTTTGTTCTACTAATGATGCAGGGGATTTACGTTTTCTATCATCAACATAAGAGACACTTGTATTCTCTGCATCTGGTATTGGTTTTGTTTCATTAACTTCGTATGCCTGTTCTTTGGGGTTTGAAGCAAATTGCCCTTGATCCAGGTCATCAGGTTGATTTCTTCCTTTGCTTCTTTGTCCTTTTAAGTCATGTTTTTCGGTTTCTAACGATGGCAAGCTCCCTACCTTGTTTTCTGATTCACAAGGACCTTCAATATCATCCTGCTCCTCTTGTGATGCGACAACATCCCCTGACTCTTCCAAATATGAATGCCCCTCTTCATCTTCAGATCTTGTTTCAAATTCGCTTTGAGCATCACATTGTTTGCCCACATCTAAAATATCTCGAAACAATTTCTGGCCAAGTCTGGATTTAAGGTTTTCTAAATCATTCTCGTAGCCTTCAATTACTTCCTCAAGTGACTGATTTTCATCAATCATTTTCTTGGGTGCCGCAAGTGTAGTCTTTTGTGGTCTTGGTTTCCTGTTTTCTTTTTCTTTTACTTGAGCTGAAAACGCTTTCTCCTCGGTAGAAAGACTTCCATCAGATTTGCTATCCTCAGCAAGATTTTCTTTCTGTTTTTCTTGTGTGACATTTTGTCCAATTTCTTTGCTGTCAGTGTCGCTTGGCATCATTTCCTGTTTGTCTTCCAGTTTTTTGCATAATTCTCTCGTTTGTTCACTCGCTTCTCTATCCTTCTCAGACGAAACCTCTCCTTTGGGGCTACCACCGTCTTTCCTCGCCTCTTTGTAAAAATCAGCGCCTTCTAACGGTTTTTCTGATTCTTTCGATTCGATTTCACTATCTTCAGTCAAGAAATCTCCTCCATCGTCTTCTTTGTCCGGCATTCCTGCATCAGCAATCTCTTTATATAGATCAGGACCAAGTCTAAACTTAAAAGTATCTATTTCATTTTCGTAATCTTTTATAACTTCTCCCAGAGTCTTATTGTCCTTAGTCATACGAGCAGGGGCAGTGAAGCCATGCTTTTTAGCTTCCGATTCTAGGAATGCTTGCTTAGGTGACTGTGATGTTCCCGAGAACATTTCTTGGCTTCTAGTTGGACCTTTACCCTCAGTTTCCTGGAGCACATTTCCTCGGTTTGTTGTTATTTCTTCTGCATTCTTGGACATTTTTCTTGGTTCCAAGTTTGTTGATAACTGCTGTTTCTTTGCTTCACTTTCAATTTTCGTATCTTCATCTGCATATTCGTCTTGAACAAAAGGCGATTGTTTTCCTTCAATTGTCTCTTTTTTATACGCCTGGCTGGCATCTAGACCTCTTTCGCCTTCTTGTTGTGATTGCCCCTTTTCTGCTATAAAAGCGTATTCAGAGAATGGTTTATCTATTCTCTCCTGGTCCATGTCTAGTAATGCGCGAACAAGGTCATTACCAAGCATACTTTTGAGAACATCGTTCTCTTTACCGAGATTATCCAACTTAAATTCGTAAGCTGCGATAACAGTTTGAAGATCTTCATCAGTTTCATTCATGATTTTCGGGGCCTTTAAAGGCCCCTTTTGATAATCTGTTTCACTGATATCTTTCCTCGGCTTCAATAAAGTGTCAGTAAGGTCCTCTCCAATGACATCTTTTAGTCTCTCTAAAGCATCTTTCTGTTCTTCGAGGATTTCTTCAACCGCCTTATCTGTGCTCATCACTTCATCGATGGGAGGCATCAACTTTTCTTCAAGTAACTGGGTATTCGATTGAAGAATGGCGTCCGACAAGGTTTCACCAGTTTTCTCTTTAAGACAGTCCAGCTCATTCGTAAGGTCCCCATTAAGGACTGTGAGTTTTTTGTTCTCGTTTTCCAGCTCGATGAATATTTCTGCTATCGTTTTGTCCTTCTCAGTAATTCTGTCCATTATCGTTGTTGGTAACTGGATATTCTTTTTTTCTTCAATGTTAGCATCAAGTGTAAGGGCTCGAGCCAAATCTTCTCCTAATGATCCAGATATAGTGTTATTGAGGTTTTCTAGCAGATCCCTCTGCCTGCATGTAGCTTCTTTCAATTTCTCATTTTCCTCAGCCAGCTTTATCAACGTCTTCTGATCTGATAGCATTTGGTTCAAAGCTTGCGTATAATATCTCTGCTCCTCTTCACTAGGTTCCTCTTCCACTAATTCGTCCGCCATCTGAACAAACACATTCGAACCATGGATCTTATGCAATATTTCATTTTGTGCTTGCTCCAACCTAGACTTTTCTTCGCATAAGGAGGCATAGTGTTCTTGTATATCTTCGTCTTGCAATTCCACCTCAAACATGGATTTCTCTTCTTGTATTTCTTTTAATTTTCTTTTGGCATCACGTTTTTCATCTTGCAAAGCTTGTACTTCTTCGGGGGTAAGGGAAGGCTTGGCACTATCGTCACAGTCCTCCAGCTTTGAATCAATTTCAAGCAAATAATCCTTGAGGGTTTTCTTTGAGTCGAGGAGCTTTGTCAACTCGACTAAGACAGGAGAAACAGCACTGTCGTCCTTTGAAATGCAACGCAACCCCTCCAGCTCGTTTTCAACAAATTCCGTTTCTTCTCTTTTTTCTTCCATTTCATCTTCCAGAGACGACATTACTTCTTTGAGTATTATTTCCTCCTGGTGGTTGCTTTGATAGTAACGTTCTTTCTCTGCTTGCGCTTCAAGTAAACGTTGTTCGGTCTCTTTGAAAGCTTCTTCGATATCCAAAATCAGTTTATCATCACTCTGTTCATTGTTGGTTTTGGCATCGTTTAACTGTTCTACCATTTCTTCAACCTCTTTAGTTTTAGCTTCTATTTTTTTAATCTCTTCCTCCTTGCGTTCAATGATCTGCTCAATTTCCTCCAACTCTTTCTTGTTAACAGCTGTCTTCAAAGCCTCGGCAAGGTTTCGTTCCTGGTTTAAGAGATCATTAAAATGTTCATGATATTGAATGTTTTGTTCGATCTCTGCTTTGTTTTGGAATAAAAAACCTAAATCATCTAGCTCCAAATCCTCCTTTTCACTATGGTCTAGAAGTGCTCCCAATTTTCCCTCGATATTTTGGAGTTCAGATGTGATTGCCTTGTTGTCAGCAAAAACAGAAGTAGGAAGTAGATCGAATACCGTGTTTGCCTGCCTCTCGTCCAAGGGGTCTTGCTTTTCGATGACATCTACAAGCTCATCCTCTTTCTGTTGTGTATCTTCGCCTTTACGTTTCAACGACTGAAGTTCTAGGCATCTTTCCTTGATGTCGTTCTGTCGCTCAACTCTTTCAAATGAGAGATCAGCTTCTTCATCTGTTTCCTTTTCCAAAGAAATTGCCGACTGGATAGATTCTGGAATGTTTTGAACCTCATTCTCTTTTAATTCGGACATTTTGATCTTTTCTTTCAAAGCGTCATTGGCTTTTAGTAGCTCGTTTATCTTATTCTGCTTGGTTTCTATTAATTTTCCTAATTCCCCTGCTGCTCGTAGTGGCTCATCTTTGATGCTGTCTTCATTATGCCTTAACAGATCTTCTATTTCTTTTCTTCTTTTACTTGCGTCTTCTGATTCACTTTGCGCACCCTCTGCCCTGACTAACTCAGCTTCATCTTCGCTAGATAGGTTTTTTGAAATTTTTTCAAGCTCAAGAGATAAGTTTTGCAAACGTGTGAGCATAGGCCCAACAGTTGAATGGGGATCATCCAATTTCCCTTGTCTCTGATAAATCACTGCTTCCTTAAAGTTATTTTCTTCGCCTTTAATCTCTTGGTCTAATGCGTCTAGTGCATTTTGTATTTCTTGTTTAAGACATGCCAATTCGTACGCCTCTTGTACTTCCTGAGGTATTTCTTTATAACCTTCAGGGAAAGCTTCTTGAAAGTCGAGCCGTTTAACCTCTAGCTTAGCTTTTGCTTCAAGAAGATCACAAACTTCTGCAGCTTCCTTGCCTCCCAGATTCTCGATTGCGGATTGTTTCTCAGTAATCTGTTGCTCGACCTCGTCTTTTTCAGACTCCAGTTCAGTCAACTTACTAAGGAGTGCATTTCTTTGACTTCCCATTACCAGAGGGATTTTGGCCTTTTTTCCAAGTAAGGATAATTCATCCCTTATTTGCGTCAATTCTCTTTCAATGTCTTCAACCGACATTGTTTTTTCATCGGAAGCTTCTTTTGGTGTAACACTTTCTTCACTTGCGCACAAAACTTCGTCTATTTCACCAGCGGTTCTTTCTCCATCCCTAAGACTTTTCTGCAGCTTTTCTCGTTTCTTGATGAAAGGTCTCAGCCTATACTCGCGATCTTTGGCCATCCTATTATATCTGTCTTTATCCCGTTTAGCCTTTTCAATATTCTTTGCGAGGTTTTTCACTTTCTGTTCTTCGCTATTCTTGGCTTTCACCAACTCTTTTACATGCGGAGATATATGAGCTTCATTGGCAGACAAATTGTTGTGTTCATCTTCATCTTTCCTTTTGACACCATAACTAACTTTGCTTAGTTGTTGAATCAAAGGAGAGTTATCCTCCTGAGCATCAGTAGATAAGGGAGAAGGAAGGAGTTCTTCAAGAACTTTCTTTTGTTCTGTAAGAGAGAGAACAGCCTCATCTATCTTAGCCATCTCTGTATCGTCCTGAAACTGAGCAAGCTTCTTCTGGTTCTTCTCAAGTTCTTTCGCTTTGAGTGCAACACCCTCTTCAAGTTCGAGTTTCTTACTCATCAGATCAAAGAGACGTTTCTCATCATCTGAAATCTGGTCTTCGTGTTCTTTTAATCCCATTTCTAATTCTTTTAGTTTTTTACCCACTTCTTCTTTCTCTTTTTTCAGAAGTTCGATCAAATCCTTCTCCTCCTCCTTTTTCAAAGCTTTGTCAGCTTTTTCTAACTGTTTCAAAGCCAGCAGCTCTTGCTCGTTCAACTTTTCTTCCTCCTTTTTGTTGTTCGCATCATTCATATCTTTGAGCTGCGATATTTCTTTTTCTAAAGCTTTGATTTCATCTGCAAGACCCTTTTCTTCTTCTCGAAGTTCCTTCAGCTCATCTTCACCAAGATCGTCACAACTGCTATCCTTTTCCTTTTGCTTCTCCAACGATCTCAAATCTGGAATTTCCTCGATAAACCATTTGCCCACTAGTGTTTTTAAGATATTAAACTTATCTTTCAGCTTTTCGTTTTCGCGTTTGAGCATTTCAATGGCAGACTTGTCGGTAGGTTGGTCATTCACCTCTGGTTCCTCTCTGATATCTTCGTTGTTCTTTCTCCCTTGATCCTTATTAATCTGGTCTTGATCATCGCTAGGATCGGATTGTTCTGCTTCTGCTATACCTTCGGCTTTCTCGTCAAGGGTTGCATCTTCTTCTTCTTTTGCTTTACCTTGAATATTTGTTGATTCTTTGTCTTCATCGAACGGTTTCTCGTCTCCATCGAAAGGTTGCTCTCTGTCGCCTTTTTCTGTGTCTTTATCTTTTGAGTCGACTGTACTTTCCTCCACTTTTCCCAAGGTTTCTTTCTCGGGTGCTTCTTGACCCAGCATGTGACTGGTTACAGGTTCACAGACTGGCTCAACTTTCTCATCACGCTTGTCTTTTTCTTTCTGAGGCGAAGCTTTAGATGAAAAATCTTCAGATTGCTTCTGATTATTTTCTTCATCATCTGGGAAGTCATCTTGTTTTTGACAAATCTCGTCTTTTATCTCGTCGTCTTGCTTGTCTGCTATTCCTTTTTCTTTCTGAGGCGAAGCTTCGGATGAAACATCTTCAGATTGCTTCTGATTCTTGTTTTCGTCATTGATTGGGAAGTCATCTTGTTTTTGGGGAATCGCGTCCTTTATTTCATCATCGTGCTTGACTGCTTCTTCATTTTCATCGTTTAGGTCCTTTGCACTCTCCATATCATCTTGCAAGTTATCAGTCTGGCTCGTGGCATCATTTTTACTAGTTTCTTTGATGCTATCTTGTATCATATTTTCCTTGCCGTCTGTATCTTTTCTTTCATTTGTTTGTTCTGTAGTCTTGGTATAGCCCTGCAACTCATCAGTTTGTGTTCCGACATCCTTCTTGACGGTATCTTCGGTAATGGCATTAGACGAGCTTGCTTGGTTCACTTGTTCATCAAATTTATCTCCTGTAACATCGTCCTGTTCTGAGACTTTATCATCAATTATCTTCTTTACAGGATCGTCGATTTCCAGCGTCTGTGTATGTATATCAATTGATTGCACCATCATTTTACCAAAGACTGTTCTGCTAACAAGATCTTTTACTCCGCTTGACAGCTTGTCCTCAAGATCTTGATTGGTCTTCTTGAATTTATCCAACTTTTTGAGGGCTGATTGCAGATGATCTTTAAACTCGTTGTAATATATTCTTCCTAAGCTAAACCTTTCTAAGTTCATTGCCAATTCCAGATCAGCCTTCTTTATTGACACGCATTCGTTTTCAATGGATTCAGCTCCCGAATCCGACACTCCTTCTTCACTTTCACAAGGAGGAGTGTTAGGCTCCGACTCAAAATCAGAGCTTGCGCCTGAGGACGTATCTGACTCTGCAACATCTTTTCCTTTGGACAGACAGTTGTCGATAAGATCTTCAAGTGCTTTTTGAAGATCCTCCTTGGTGCGTATTTCTCCATCAGGTAAAACAGAGCCTTGGGCTGAAGTCGGTGTATTTTGACCAATTGGGGATTCAGTTCGAGTGCATTCATCTGATTGGCTTGATGCCCTTGCGAAGCTATAACGTCTGTGCAGAGAATCATCACCTTTGTCTTGATCATTCAGAAGCTCTTTAATTAGATCGAGTGCCTTTTCCAAATTCTGGACACCTGCCTCGTGCTCGTCCTGTCTCTGTCGCTGCATATCGGCTAACTCCATTTTCAATGGCAACGAAGCTTCTAGCTTTTTGGCTTCGGCTTTGATGTCATCGGTGTTATTATTTTCATCATTTTCGTTTCCCGGCATTCGTCTTTGTATATCTAAGACCTTTTTCGCCAGAGCATTTTTCTCTTGAATTAGTTTCACTTCATTTTCATCCTTATCAGCTAAGAGTTTGTGCAGATCGGCGATATCTTTGTTGAACTTCAGCACAATATCCAACTTTTCTTTCTCGTGCTCTTTATTCGTGTCCTCTTTCCTCTGGGAGAGAATTTCCTCCAGTTCATCTTGCATTTCCATGTAGTATATTCTACCCAAGTAGAATCTTTCAATGACAGCTTCCTCTTCTAGGGCTGACTTTATTTTGAGGAGCTTTTCAATGACTTCTGCTTCAGAGGAAAGAACAAATTCTTTGTGCTGCGTTTGCAACTTTTCCATTAACTCTTCTTTGTCCTTTTCGTAGTGGTTATCGAGTTCTTCTAAGGCTCGTCGCAGATTTTCATTCTCGTCCTTCAGGTTCTTTAACTCTTCGGAATCAGGGCATTTTTCATCCTTAGTCTCCATTTCATTCGCATTCTCTTCATCCTTTGGCGTGCCTTTTGTATCACACTCTATTTTCTGTGCAGCCAAACCATTCTCATTTGCTACGTTTTTTTCTCGCAACATCTCCTTAAGTTTATCCTTGCCTTCTTCTTTATCAATCCCCAGTTTTTCACACACGGCCTCCCAGACTTCACCTGTAACGTCCAGTTCCTTCTGCTTTTCGTCAGATAGTTCTTTCAAATACCTGTTCATAACTTGTTCATGCTTTCTTTGTTGCTCCAGTTTTTCCAGTTCGTGTGATCTTTCTATCTTCTTCCTGATTGCTTCAAGCTTCTTGCCGAGCCTATCTTTGATTCCAGAGTCCATCTCATCACTCAATACTTCGTCTAAGGCTTTCATTTCATTGGAAAAACCTTCAGATTTTTGTTGGCCTGAATGTTCTGGACCAATTTCCGGATCAGAGGGCTGGGACGCTTCTGAACTATTTGCTTTATCAGCTAGTTCTTTTATAGCCTGGTGAATGGAATTTGTAAGCCTCTTGTACCGAGATTTCAGGTCTTTGACATCTTCTTTTCCATCGGAACCATCCTCATCATCCACAGCATTCTTCAATGAATCAGTCAAGTCCTGGATTTGTCCCATCAAATCAGACTTTTCTTTGTCAAACGTGTCTTTTAGTTGTTTTATTTCCATTTCCTTCTCATCCATAGCATTTTGCAGCACTTTAATCTCCAATAGATATTCCTGGACACTATCCTGTAGCTTCATTTGCATATCTGGGTCTTCTTGATTTGGTTCTGTTTTTTTCTGTGGTTCTCCTGACTTCTTTTCTTCTACTGATGAACTATCTATGTTGCTGTCACTTTCCCTAGTACTTCTGCCCGGCTTTTCTGTTGAAGAGGTGAATAATTCCAACCCAGATTCTGAAGATTGAACTTCGTCCGCTTCTGACCGTGTCATTAAACATTCATGCTCTTTCTCCAGCTCATGAACTTTCTCCAAAAGATTTCCGCACTTTTTTCTCTCTTTTTCCAATTCATCTGAAAGCTGGACATTCAAGCTGCTCAACTTTTCTACGGTAAGCTTAATGCCCTCATTATCTTTCTCAACTGCACTGATGTCTTCAACTGGCTCGCGCATGTTTCGTTTGTCTCTTTCTATTTCTTCCTTCAATCTTGCATTTTTACATTCACACTCCTGTAGCTTATCAAAAAGCTCTCCATTCCTCTCTCTTTCTTGAGCGACTTGATTTTTCAAGTCCTCGTTTTCTTTTTCCAAAGTAGCTACTTTGTTTTCGACCTTGTCATACTCACTTTGCAATGACTGAATTTCACTTTGAAACTCACTTTCTTGCTCTTCCATGTGCTGTTGGTAGTATCTTTCCAAATCATTCTTCTCAAACTCAAAACTCTTTAGAATATTGAGTTGTTCGTTTCTCAGTTTTGCCTCCAACTCTTCCTTCTCTCTTTCATAGTTGTTTCTTAGGTCCTCCAGCTCATTCTTATGTTGTTCTTCAATCTCAGCCAAGGGCTTATGGGAGTTCTTTAGATCTCTCATTTTCCTCTTGTGTCGTTTCTCTAGGTTTCTGATGGCCCTCTGCTGTTCATCTCGCAGCTTTGCTACTTCGTCGATCAGTGCAACTTCAATGTCTTCTTTTGTTGGCGAATCCAATCTGTTATGAATAGACAATTCACGGTTATAAGCCTTAGCCAACTCAAACCTTTCAACATGAACAGTGTTGGACAGCTCGTCTTTCTCTCGCTCTAAATCCTCGATTTCCATGTCTTTTTCCGACAGCTGCGCTCGCAACTCATCAGCGAATCTTTGCTTCTGCAATGCAATTTCCTTTTCTAGCCTAGTGTTCATTTTCCTTCGATCTTCGGCATTGCGTTCCTCCCACAATTTCTCTACAATTTCTATTTTTTCATTCATTTCCTTCTTGTATGCCAAAAATGATTCATTTTTCTCAAGTTCATTATTCGTGTTTTGTTGTTCATATTTTGATGTTAGTTGTTTTACGAACTCTGCTTTTTCTCGAATCTGTTTTCTTTCAAGTTCGGCTTTCTCCAGTTCGAAATCATTTTTGAGCTTCATAATTTGCGCCAATTTCTCTTCTTCTAAAACGTTTATTTTGCTCTGAAGTTTATTGAACATAATTTCAGATTCTTTATGTTTGTCCTCAAACGACCCGGAATCCCGCGATTTTGACCGCAGTATGCAGTTCTCGCGATACAGCTCTTCGATTTCGGACGTTTTCTGTAAAATAACCACCTCGTATTCCTCTCTAAGTCTTCGTTTTTCCATCCTAAATTCCTCTTCGGTTTCTTTGACATCTTCTTGTGACTTTTTCCTCATCCTTTTCTCCATTTCTTTTGTCTTTCTTTGATTGTGGAATTCTGCATCCATTTGTTGGCTGTCATTTTCTCGTAGCAACTTCTTTCTTTCTTCTGACCACTCTTGTCGTAACTCTTGTATTTCATCTTCGTGTTTGACTTTAAGCTTTTCTAGTTGTTCCTGATGTATAGCTTCAATGATTTCTTTCTCTTTAATGAATCCTAACACGATATCACCCTTTTCAGCTTCTAGTATTTCTAACTTCTTCAAAGTTTTACTCAATTCAGCCTCTTCCATTGATGAATTTAACTCATTCATAATTTTGTGTACTCAAATTTTTCTGGGATAAAATTCTTTCAACAAGTAGAAGTTTAAGAAATCAACGCCCGAATTGTCTAGTGAACCTTGTTCAAAGCGTTTTTCAGACGCCTGGTTTTCGAGTGTTTACTACAACTTCATGTATTATTAAGATTTCCACCAGAAAGCGAGTTTGTTTTATATGTAAATATCTCAACTTGTTTTTATGCTACGAAGAATTTTAACTATTATTATTTGCTTTTTGACAACAGTAAAATGAATTTTATTTTATATTTTTGCTTTTCTTTTCGATCATCAGGATAAGTTCCGTGAGTATTTTGTTTGAGAAAAAGAAATGAACGAAAAGAAACTTGAGGATGACGTTTAACAAGCGAATAGCCAAACGAAGCGTACCTGCATGTTTCGAATGATTCATCATATTATTGGTCAAATACCTTGCAGTGAATATACTTGTGCAGTCGCATTTATTTGGTTCATGTGCGCCAATGCAAGTCAAATTGATATCAGAGAAGGTTAGCAGGAGCTCGGAAGCAAAATGAGACAAAAGCGGCCGAATGCGCAGCTTGAATGGCAAACGGAAGAAACATGGTTTAACAGCGTCGCCAAAAATTGCGCTTTCAAACCAGGATTATTGCGATGTATTTCGAAATAACGGCAGAAGAAATTCAATGTTCCAAGCATTTTATGATTCAAGTAAGGACAGCCTAGTGAGCAAATGGCTTACCTTCTTCGCTTGTTATCGGTTATCGTTTCCACTGATGATTCTTGTTCAATATTCTGCTTCCTCAGTATTGAAGAAAACGGCTACAAATCTTAAATTTTTTTTTTTTTCAATCACTTCGTTTGAAAATGTCGTTTGTTTTGGCAGGAATGATCGAAGTATTATTAGAACATCTGCATTTCCAAAACTTGATAATTTGAGTCAACTCCAAGTTCAAGTGATAGTAATACTTTGAAAACTGTTCAATTTCTATTGCGCATGTGTAAAATATAATTGAGAACTTTCCATCGCCAATGTTTTTCTCCCTTTTGGCAGTTGCTTGTTGTCAGAACCCAAAAGGCGGGTACTGACGATGGTAAGTCAAAATACAAAATAATAAAAAACAACTTCGTCACTGAGTATTCTTGCACATACTAAGAAAACACCTAAATTTTTGCAATGTGTTGATGGAAGTTGGTGGGAAAATTCAGAAAGAAAATAAATAAACAAATGAAAAAGAAAGAAAGGAAAAGATGGAAAAGAAGGAAAGAAAGAAAGAAAGAGAGGGCAAAAAATATTTATCAAGATCCTAATTTTTTTAGGATTTTATCAATCCTAATTTTAGTTCATTATGTAAGAATGTTTTTCGATTCCGTGAAACTCGAGACGACATCGGCGAAAATGCCAAGTTTAAGAGATTTCAAATAAACAAGTTAATTGTAGCTTTGGCTACATTCCAACTCAGGATCTAGTTTCTGGGAGCTTCTTTTCGTCCTGCAGGTGAACAAGGGTTTTTAAAGTCTTAAGAATGTGGTTTCCAGTTGCATATAACTACATGTCTACAAAATTTGAAATAGTACTTTTCGTGAAAGTTGAAAAATTAAAATGTGATAAAACTAATAAATTAATTGATAAATGAATATATAACCACAATAATAATAATATTAATGATAGTAATTATTATAATTATAATAAAGTGAAACCTGTGGTAAGGACAAAAAAATATCAAGCGAAAATTAAAAAAACACAAAGCCAAAAATTTAGGGGGGGGGGGGCTTGGGAAAATTTTGCAATACACCAGTTTGGGAAGGAGGAGCTAAGATTCGAAATCATAAAAAAAACAATTGTGGGCGCAAAGGGGATAAACCAGGATGGATGGGGCGCTACACCCCCCTGGATCCGTAGTAGAGAAGAAAATGTGAGACAGAAAGACAGAGAACTAGTGGAGTGACGTATCCCATACGTCATTACGCCATTACCAAATTCCTCTGTGTATTTCCTCTTGTTCTGTTTATTGACTCCAACATGGCTTGAAGCAGGTCAGAATGAAGAAGATCGATATCCTTTGTTGTTGAGCGGCATTCAGACGCTGAAAAAAGCCGACGTGCTGTTAGTATCAGAGGAAAGGCAATTTAAAATAAAGAAATGAATAATGAAATGAATGGAATGAACTGGAGTGGAATGGAATGGAATGGAAAGAAATTAAATGAAAATGGAATGAGATAACACACATAAAATGAAAATCAACTCTCACCCCTCATCCCAGTCAACTTCCATGAAATATACGTTATAGTTGGAGGCAATGCGCCTAAAGTTGATATAATATGAATTATGTTATTATGATCGTTATCGTTATCGTTATCGTTATCGTTATCGTTATCGTTATC
>WUCR03306171.1:0-11167 GCA_009858155.3 Phymanthus crucifer
ATTAGTCACTAAATACCGACTAATAGTTAGTAACTAGTTTGATTTTATTTCATGGTTCATGTGCTTTTGCTCTAATAAATTCCTTTACCTCTAAAAGGGAGTAGTATCTGCTCCTCACCAGAATGGAATGAAATGAACACATCAAATTCAAGCAAGCTAGTAAGTTCTGTCAGTACTCGGCATTCAGGCTCTGGGGATAAGAGGTGGAAAATTAAGAAATATAGTAACATTCCTGTTAAGATTTGAAAAGAACAGAGATAGTGGGTGGCAGAAACCCCCCCCCAGTATTAGGATTAATAAATATTAGTATTTGATTTAGGTTTAAGTATTAATATTAGGGTTAGGATTAAGTATTAGTATTAGTTTAGTCTTCTGCATTTGGTATTTAGTATCAAGCTTCTAATATTTTGTGAAAGCATTGAGATTTTTAAATGGGTTTTAAGAAATAAAGTATTATTATTATTATTATTATTATTATTATTGGACCTAGACCCCTGGCCAAAAGAAATCAAATGAATAGAACAAGAAAAGAACATTAATTATAAATGGCAGGATGAGAAAAAAAGAAGTGAATTATCCATAATCAAGCATCAATATGACATATTGACATTTGTAATTGGATTATGCCTTTAAGCTTGTTACAAATAAGGTAACTCAAAGTAGGTCTTAATTTTCCACCCTAGAGGGCCGATAAAGATTAGTAATTGCCAAATTAAGGCTGTTATGTGTGATCAAATTAGTCTCAGGAAAAAAAGAATTAGTAAATAAAGATCACAATTCCATACCCACTAACACCTGCCGTGGAACAGACGACGTGGAGCCTTCTCGACGCAGGTTCAGATCAGCGCCACTTCCAGTTTTTTTCCAACAGTAATTGCTTGTCTTTTCAATTACCGAGCGTCCATCAGGATTGAATACACCAATCAAATATAAATCTATATTCTCCATGACAAACCGTGTGAAATTATAACCTACAGACCCTAATGGTTCTTGTATTCCCGAAGTCAAGTTCTTCAGTAAATAAAGCATACTTTGTACAGGTAGATATTCAGAAGAATGTTCACCAAAAGATAATAAAATTCGCACTTTTTTGGTGGAAGAAGTCTTTGATTCGGAGAAATTCCCAAAATGGATGACATACTGAGAGAGTCCCCATCGAGAACGAAACCGCATCTCTGCGTCCAGGATGTCAGGAAACTGAGAGACCAGTTCGTAAATGCACTGATTGAGCTGAGATAAGTTATGGTAAAAACTATAGTCTGGAAGATAAATCTCTTTGGATGGTGTCTGGTTAAAAACCTCGAAACCAGTTCCCTTGATCAGGTAATTCTTTGGCAAAAGCGCCAGAAAAATTACCCATAAGAGTGCGTCGAATAAAAGTCTGTATCCAGGAAAACCCATGTCCTTTAAGTAGAGCTCGCATCCTAGGATTTCTTTGTGGACACTGCGGGCACATGAACAATCACCTTCTCGTCCGCCATCTTGATTCGTACTCACGGCCAGGAGAATGGGACTAGCTGATACGCGCTGCTTTGGAACACTGGCCTGCGTTTGGCCTGCGTATGCGCTAAGTCGAGAATCAAGTACTGATGCAAGTAAAAATAAATAAAATAAATAAATGGCCTTTGTTTTACAAGGATAGCACTTAATAGCCCGCGGCTAACAAACCTGTGGCCCTTGCTCTGATCGAATTGGAATTCAGAAGTTGATTTTTGTGGAGGGAGAAAAACCGGAGAAAAACCGGAGAACCCGTAGAAAAACCCTCGTCACATATGATGCCAGGTCCGGGAATCAAACCCGGCAACATAGTGGTGAGGCAAGCGTTCTCATCGCTGCGCCACCTGTGCTCCCCAAGTATAAAGTCCGATGACTCCGATGCAAGTATTTTTCGTGTTTTTATCACCTCTTACGTTGTGAGATGGATTGTATGGAAAACCAGACGGATTGTATGGAAAAACGAGATGTCATCGCTGCCACCGACTTCAAATAAACGTCTTATTCCCGGTCTTATTCTAGGCCAAGTTTTTGTTTACCACTAAAAAAGAATGAATGAATAACGAGAAACGAAAAATGAAACAACGTATTTCTAAGAGAAATATTCCCATATATCAAAACAGGAAGTACTAGTGCTTCAACACCACCGATGCCCACTCTTTCATCTTTTTGTTGGGTATTTTTTTCATATCCCATATTTAATATTGGGTTTCCTGTGAATGCCTCGCACGAGGAGAATAAGAATGAGTCAACTAGTCAACTCATCAAGCAAATGATGGCGATCGTTTTGCATCTTCTAAAATTTCACTAAGATGACTGCAAGTAAAACATTTTAAAACTGTTAAACAACATGACAAAACACCATACGCTTCCAAAAACTCTGGAAAATGCTGGAGAATTTCGGCTTTTTATTTACGAATTGACTGAGTCCAAGATGTTTGGAGGCGCCATCTTGGTTGTTATCCTTCTCAACACTGTTATTCTTGTTACTCAGACAGATGAAGCCATCTCTGTCAAAGCAGGTTAGTTTATTATCGCTAAATAGCTAAAAATTGTAAAGCTTTGTCAGCATAGGTACTTCGTACTTAAACTTTTCAAACTGTTTTGACAATTTAGGATGGTATTTCTCGTCGCTGGACAACGTTTTCCTTGCCATCTACTTCATTGAAATTGTCCTCAAACTGTACGCCTTACAAAGTGCTTTCTTCAGCAGTGGTTGGAATATAATGGGTAAAGAGAGCCTATTATGACAAATTTACCAACAAAGCTCGCAAAATTCAATTCTAATTCAAAGTTTATTTTCGTTTCTGTAGATGGTTTGATCGTCCTCTTCACGACCATCGACTTTCTTCTTCCCTTGATCGTACAAAACGTCAGTTCTTTCGACGTAGCAGCTATATTCAGGCTACTTCGCATGTTCAGAGCTATCAGAGCCTTACGAGCATTGAGAGTATTAAGGACTATAAGGTCAGGAAATTGTTCGTAATCTTCTCGATACTTGTAGGACGGGGAACTCGTCTGTCAAGGGGAGGTTACTTCATGTAAGCAGTGAGCGTGGGCAAGCAGCAACAAAAAAATCATCTCTAGGGTCAGTGGTATGAGAGTTAAGGGAGCGCTCCTGCCGCGCTTTCGCCACATTACACCGGTATGACGATGAGGTGCTGTAGTGAGTCCTCTTATTTTTTCTTTCCGCTTTCTTACCTCTCTTTAGGTTTCTGAAAAACCTTCAAGTCATCATGACCACAGTCCTCAAGTCATTCCGTGCCCTCAGCACTATTGTCATGCTGCAAACCCTCTTCCTTTGTATCTTTTCTTTTCAACACCGCATGCTATCAATTGTTGGCCTCCATAATGCAGACTTCATCGATCAAATCCTTAAAACCTTCTTGAGTTGCAGATATTTCTCTTCACGATTAATGTGTTTAAAATTGTGTTTTGCCACTCGCAGTCCCATCTCCCCTAAAATTCCAGTTGTGCATCCAGATATTTGCTTCTCTTTCTACTACTTTCGCCATCTATATAGCTTTTCCTCAGCTACCATCACCCAGACATGTTTGCCGTCATTGGGCGTGGCCTGTTCTATGAGGTGTCACCCAGTAGATTTGGTAACCTTGGCAAGGCATTCTTTACTTTGTTCCAGCTTATCACCTTAGACGACTGGTTCTACATGTACAGCGATGTCGTAAAAATCGACCCCGGTAATTTTCTTTAAATTTTCTATCGGACCCCCACTTGTGGAGATATGTGCACTGCATGGTTCTACACGTACAGTGACGTCGGTAAATCACCTTATATTGATCACAATAAATTCAGTTCCTTTTGTATTCATCCATAGGATATGGATACATTATTCTCTACCTCATCATCTACATTGTCCTGGAAAACTTCATTTTTATGAAGTAAGTATGAAACCCTTTCAAATTTATTTACTATTGGCGATGTAATGCAGTAGTTTCATCATAGGCTCCCGCGAGTGCAATCACTTAGCTTTTTTCACTACAGCCATTGTAAAATGAAATTATCAATAACTAGTTCCATTTTGGATGACTAAATTTATAATTCGACTTGGTACTTACACTTTTGGTGAGTGGTGATCCTTCAGTGACTGCACTTTGTGACTGCAATTAGATACTGCATCCCACTTGACTATTAGGCCCCAATTCAGAAGAAGAGTGCGCCACCCTCCCCCTCCTTAACCGGCATCGGGCCCTTTGTCCCCTGCTATAGCGTGCACCACCGACCGACCACGACCCTCCAACCGACATTTTTTGTAATTCTTGTCATTGCTGCACCATGCCTGGGAAAAATTCTGCATCTCGCTGATTATTTTGCTATATTTTTGGACTTCCAGTCTATTTGTAGCTGTACTGGTGGATAATTTCCAAAGAACCTTAACGGCCTTGGAAGAGAAAGGCCACAAGAAGAGTGGAGTTCAAATAAGAAGTGTCTTTGCTGGGGTGAGCCTAATTATTTACAACATGTTTGGTTCATGTGAAGTACGGCGCTAGACCCAGGACTGTTGGCGATAACGCAAGTACTTTGGTCACATGTACATCTATATGTGTGTGTGTGTGATTATTACAAGTCTAAGGGTCACCCATCCAGGTATTAACCTTGCTCGACCGGGCTTGACCTCTGTGCCTAGGGCACATGTTGCACCATTTAGGTGCTCACTTACTGTACCTTCAAATATTACCAATATATTTTTAACTCCATGAAGGACGAGATTGCAAATGAAGATGTCGAGTCGTTTGAATCCTTCTCGGAGGAATCGGAGGATGATATCGATGGTAGGTTTCCCATTGACTCAGTTCCCTCTAACTTTCTCTTCTCCCTAATGGCTATCTTATTCTGATTTAGTCCGGGAAGAACTCGAAGAGGAAGCACATTGGAGGCCAAAAACCATTGAAGACTTTTATCACGCTGATAAGTTTCCCGACAACAGGTTAGTGGATCAAATGCGCATCGATACTGGTAACACAGCATTACTGCTCATTCTAGTTCGGCTTCCTGGTTTTGGACATTTCTTCCGTGTACGAATAGGTTATAAACTAAATTTGGTCATCTTGTCAACAGAATGCGAGAGTCAATGTCACAGTTCTTCATGTTACTGACCTCACTCGAATACAACATGCAACACATGCAAAGGTCGCAGGCAACCGCAGATGACCTCATTGATATCACGGTCACGGTAATGTTTACTTTCCTCCGTCTCCTTTGCAACTAAGATGAACCCGCTTTGGACCCTCTGGACCCATGATGGGTCCCCTGTGGGTGGAAACAGAAGAGGGATAAGAAGAACCAAGATGAAAATCAAACCAACCCCAATATGATGCAATCATATATTATGCAACTATGTTCTAGGGCTTTGGATTTTACGAAAAGAAATTAAAAAAACTTTTGGGGAAGGTTTTATCAAAAGCCCTTTGACATAGAAGGCATTTTCGAACACCATCATGTGTTTGTTTCATTGATTGTCTTTCAGATTCCTGATGTTCCTGAAGAACTACTGTAAGTTTGCGGGCTCCAAGAGATCAGCGGGCTAACCGGATGCAGTCCTCTATTGAAGAAACACAAGACTTGGAAAGCAATGGGATTTATTGGGGTTTTTCAAAACACATTTTCTCCCATAACTATAACCTTACATTTTTTCACCCCCACTTGCTTACAATTAAAAAGTTATTTTTAATCAGGTTACATTGAAGTAGTCTGTTTGTCCACACTTCTATGTGCACGAAATTGCAAGGCGGAAGAAAATATTTTAGTTATAGCAAGTAGCTCCCATTTCAGCTTCTACCCCTTCTACCCCGTCCCCGTCCCCTTCCTCCCTTCCCTCCCCTTCGTCCTCTATCTGGGAATGTTTTTCCTCTCTTGTGAAATGAGCCACCTTCTTGTCTTCCTCCCCTTCCCCTTCCTCTTCCCCTTCCCCTCCCCTGCCCTCGCCCACGTGACCATGCCTGGTTGGTCCGCTGTTCCCATAAGATCTGTTTGTCGCTGACATTTCCTTGAGAAACATCATGAATGCCGCCTCCACCAGCAGACGCCGAGTCCTCCAACATATGAGCAAACTGGTAAACAACAAAAGAAAATACTATTTACTGATGGCATTATTGGAACATGATCTCAATACTTCTGGTGATGATGATGTCTTAATGCATGATACATGATGATGATGGTGATGATGATGATGATACTGGTGATTGCGATAGTGATAATGGGTGATGATGATGATGGTGATGATGATGATGGTGATGATGATGATGGTGATGATGATGATGATGATGGTGATGATGATGATGGTGATGATGATGATGGTGATGATGGTGATGGTGATGATGATGATGGTGATGGTGATGGTGATGATGATGATGATGATGATGATGCTGATGATTGCGATAGTGATGATGATGATGATGTCGATGACGACCGCGATTTGCAGTGATGGAGGCGCTGATGAGGACGGCATCAGTGGTAGCCAAGATAAAGTTGATTATGGTGGTACTGCCGAATCATGAAGGTGATCTATTATGATGAAAAAAATGGTTGTTGACAGATGTATTCCCAGTTCAGCATTTTTTTACCTCTTCTGCAGAAGCAAAAAGTGAGCTTATACGGCCATCCCTAAAACAAAAGAATAAGAAATTGACGCGTCAAAACGATTGTGAACAAAGCGGCCCAACCTGTAGCCATTAAAGGACACTCATTTTTCCCTTACCCTTCAAGTTTCGGCTTTTTCTTTGATCTCCCTTTCTTGTTTTTCCCTTCCTCATCTGAATTAAATTCATCGGAGCTGATATTCTCTAATAATGCCTATCATGAAAAATCTCAAAGTCAGTAATGATAATGGATTTATATAGCGCACTTTTCTATGTGGATATATTCAAAGGCGCTTTACAATGAGATGAATGAGGTGGTTAGTGTGAAGTGTAGACACTGAGGATGGTCACTGTAGGGTTTTATTATGTCCTCAGTGGTTCTTTTACGTCCCTCCAATACAGTGTTAGGTAGTGTGGAGAGAGGGGGCCTACGGCTTAACTTCCTTATCCGAGAAGACGCGAAAGTCTAACCATTTGCATTTGCATCTTCACCTCGGTTATTTTAAGATCCCCAGTGTTGGTCCGACGGGGAATCGAGCCCCGGTCTCCCGCACGATAGTCCGGCACAATATAAGCGAGTTTGACGCAACTGACTTGGCAAAATTAACCAATTAGAATGTAGAATCCGTTTTTCTTAGCCAATGACAGTGTTCGAGAACGCATTGGTTCTGTTGGTTTGGTTGTTGCATTCCCAAGAACCAAAAACATAAATTTCAGAAGTTGGCAGTTAAATTACTGTACTTTTTCGTAATCTTTCTCGGTGAACTTTCTTTTTTTCCCAGCAGTCTGCACTTCTGTAAGAAAAAAACAAAATATCAATACAAAAAGAACGAAAAAAATAGAAAAAATGAAAAAAGAAAGGAAAGAAAGAAAGAAAATCAGTCCAAGGAAAACAGAGACCAAAAGTACCTTCATCATGATCAAGATCGTCTTCTTCGTCAGAGAAGACCATGTTGTCATAGTCAAACTCTAAAATCAAGAAATATTAAGCCAATTATAGCCCTGACGAGGTTTACAAAAAACTCAGAGCAGAACAAAAAGGCTTTACGACCTACGTTTGGTACCAGTGCTCATAACTACTAATTGGATACATTAAACAAAAAAGGAATAAATGAATGGAATTGAAATGAACTAGTGATACCTTTCTCATTCTCCATTTCTTCTTCTTCATCGTCGTCTTCGTCGTCGTCGTCATCATCATCATCATCATCTTTCTTCTTCTTTTTATCAGTTTTTTTGGAATTCTTGACTTCTCTGAAACAAATACAAGAAATGTAAGGTTTATGACACTTCAAATAACCCGTCCAAAGTTTATTTTTCGCCAGGTTTCTTAGCGTTTAAGCGGACGGATGAATTTAAATATATTTTGAATGACACTAAATGTTATTTCTTCATAGCCTTCATGCATTGTCTAATTTGATGTTGAAGTCAAAGTCATAAGACTTACGGTTACTTTAATTTAATTTAATTTACAGTTCTTGCGCATTTCGCAAGCCTCAATGCGCTTACATCATAAAAGATATCTATCTTATAAAATTAGTTAAAATATACAATGAATGAATAGGACATATTAAAATTAATAAATATATATAATACTGATTTATAAAAAGTATCATCTAAAAATACAAAACTTGACAAAAAAAAATTAACAGTTAAACGCTTCTTTAAATAAATGAGTTTTAAGCAATACTTTAAACTTATTAATAGACCCTTTCAGTTACGTGACAATGTTTTCCCATTTCAGACCACGTGTCATTCCCTAGAGAATATGATTCTTTGTTTAAGGTGTATCCATATTCATGTATCTTCTCATGCACAACCATTAAACAAAGGAATGATACTCTTGGGAATGACACGCGGTCTGAAATAGGAAAACATTGTCACGTAACTGAAAGGGTGTATTGATTCAGCGTTTCGAATAATTGGTGGAAGTTTATTCCATAAATTTGGAGCTGCGATTGTAAATGCTCTATCTCCATATGTGGAGGTAGTAGCTAACCTGGGAACTACTAAGAGGCCTTTAGTGGCTGAACGTAACGTACGTTTGGGCATATATTGTTCTAGTAAACTAGTTAGAAATGGTGGTGCATTACCATTTAAGTAATGCTAAACTGTATAGGTAGCCAATGTAATTTACAAAGTATAGGAGTTATATGTTCTCTCTTTCTGGTTTTAGTTACTAATCTAGCTGCGGTATTCTGAATCCGCTGAAGTTTAGATAACTGTTTGGTAGGTATGCCTAATAAGACACTATTACAATAGTCCAGCTTTGAGGAAACAAATGCATGGACTAAGCGTTCTGCAGAGGAACTATCAAGATATTTCCGTATCCTACCAATATTTCCGATAGCTAACGAGGCTGAACGGCAAACCTTATTTACATGACTAACCATAGAAAGATGTTGGTCAAATATTACTCCTAGATTACAAGCCTCTTTACTAGTAGTTACTATGTTTTTGCCAACATTTATATTAGGTATTGGAATTTGTTTTGAAAAACGTGAAGAAAAATGAACTATTTCAGTACTTAATTAATTTATTTTTGTTTGAATGATTGATTACAGGCCCATAGTTCCAGACATCGACTGCTGAAGCGTCCTATGGAATTACGCTTCGCCGGAGATTTCGACACCGACGGCGCTATCCCGGAGTGATTTACAGACTGATCAGGAAGCTCGGCATAAGCCCTAAGGGAGAGGTTAGTCGGCCCCTAGACCATAGAAGATTAACCCCTTGCTATGACCAGCAAACACCAAAGAACGCTTGTGTCGCTGAAGGTGTTGCCGCTTCAATAACTTCGTTCCATGTGGGACGTCTTATCGTAAGCCTAGCCGTGACGAACCGGGTGAGAAACGCACTGCGCATGCTCACAAAGTATATACAAATGAACTATCTACATACCAATCTCGTACCCAGAGCCCTTATTTCCTACTGCGCATGCTCGACGAAATAATTGGGCTCTGGAAAACTCAAAGACGGAGAAGTCCCAGATTCTGGGTTACTCGCACATGCGCATTACTGTTAGACTTGGCAAATTTAAAATGGCGGACGAGCATGTGAATGTTTAAAACGTACGTTATGAAGATGGTTCCCAGTCAAATGAAAAGCAGAAGCAAGCCATCAGTAACATTATTTCAACAAGGACACTCTTGTGGTATTTTTTCGAAAGTTTTACTTTTACCGAGGGCCAATCATAGCATAGGAAATAGTAAAATTTTGCATGGCCCAATTATTTCGTCGAGTATGCGCAGTTGCAAGTACGAGATTGACTACATACTTATTTGGACCGAGTAAAAGATTTCGGCCGCCGTTCTGGTAAAGAGTCCATTGGTTGACGAGAATCGGGAATCCACGATCAACCCGATGTTGAACGGCCATTATTCGTACTAATTATATCTGCAGATAACAACTCACCTAGCGAAGTCAAATTCAAAACTTGAATTTTCACCTTGTAAAATGTCTAAATGAGAAAAAAATCGATTGAATGAAAGAGACGAAAGAATAAATGAATAAACGAGCGAGTGAATGATTGGTGGGCGGTTCATGGATGGATGAGGCCCTTTGGAGGACTACGCCTCCTTGGTAAACACAAAGTTTACGGTGGGTGGACATTGGGTCGATACCCTGGCCGGATGATCTGGTAGATAAATTGATGGACGGGAGGAAGTGGGTGGGTGGGTTGGTGAAGGATTATCTATGCATCCCATGAAAATAATCAGACACCTACCAACATCATCATCACTTGCTTCGTCATCTTCATTCTTCTTCTCTGGATTATTTGCTGCTTTGGCCTTGAAGTACCTAGTAAGCGAACAAAGTCACGGCATCATGAAAACACAACTCACAGGGAAAAAAAGGAAAAAAACATGAATGGTTATTATTATGAAAACCATTATAGATTAATGGTAAAAGTTCAACTTTTTGAACTATTCCCATTAATCTATAATGGTCTTCATAATAATAACCATTCATGTTTTTTTTCCTTTTTTTTCCCTGTGACTGTTCGTAGTGCTCATCGGCTGTGATCTCTTCTGATACCTGTAGAAGAATAATTCATCTTCTCGCACATCTTCTTCCTTCTTGTTCAGGAATGTGCTGGAATTAACTGCAAATAATCTCCAATAAGTGTCAGTATTATATCAATTCGGGTCTACATTACTGGTTGGAGGCTCTTCTTCTCGAAATGCATGGGATACCTGTGTTTAGCGTCAATATGGCGGGATTGAAAATGCGAGTTGGGGGGGGGGGGGGGGGGGGGGGGGGGTAAGACGTTTTGCAAGCCAGTACACGCAACGCTAAAGAGAAGAAATATCGCAAATTCATGAAAAAGTGAAAGTGACTGAAATGAAATGGGATGGCTGACTGACCTGGCTGTTCTTGTAGCCTTGTAGATGGTGTTTGTGCCTGTAAGAAAATCACAGACAAAATAGTAATTGTTTAATTGCCTAACCATCCAGGCAGTCGGGTCCTGGAAGACAACAAAGCTGGGTTCATAAATGATTGAATATTTATGATAAATAAGCAGGGGTGGGGGATGGGGGGGGGGGGGGGAAGGGGAAAGGGGGCAGGGGCATCAT
>WUCR03306252.1:1857-12340 GCA_009858155.3 Phymanthus crucifer
AGTGCTGATGGTGATAGGAAGCAAGGTCCAGCATCTGGAGGACCAGACATTGCTGATGATCATACCAGAAACCAGGCCAGCAGCACACCTAGTGCGGGATCGGAAGGTACATCTGATAGACCAGGCAGTGCTGATGGTGATAGGAAGCAAGGTCCAGCATCTGGAGGACCAGACATTGCTGATGATCATACCAGAAACCAGGCTAGCAGCACACCTTGTGCTTCTACAACATCGTCCTCAACAAATGGCGGTCACAATATTGATCAACCTGCTGGAAGCACGAGTTTGAATAACAAGACAAACAAAGCAGAAAGTACCCCATCACCATCAGAAAACAAAAATGAAGCTGTTGGGAGCAAAAACAAACCTCATCAAGCTACAACATCAACCTCGAAAAGTTCTGGCTCTACTTCAAATGAAAGCAACCAACAGGTTGGTCCATACTAACTAAGACATACTTATGGAGACGTACTTTCCGGCTCAATATCGCTTTCTCATGGGCTAGAAAGACTTACCTGTTATGGCTAACCTTATTGTTGATAAATAAAGTTGTTACCAGCCAGTAACGATATTTCTCTTATAATTCAGGGTGGATACTTTTATCAGAAACCCCCACTGGATGAAAAGTCAGCTAATAAAGGGAAAGGTAAGAATGCTGGTACAAGTGCTAACACAGCCACACAGCAACAACAGCAGCAGCACCAGTACCAGCAACAAGAACAACAAAAATTACTAGAGCAGCAGAAGCAACAACAGCAAAGGTACAAAACATGGAATAAATTGATGGTTTCCATTCATATATCTTGAAGTATCCTTGATAATAACGATTTCAGGAAAACGAAAATTCAAGTAGGTTTGTATAGGTTTGGGTACCATGATAAATATGTCTTTCTCTGTGTGATATGAACTACTGGGGCTTGCTTGCTCCCTCCCTCCCTCCTTCCCTCCCTCCCTCCTTCCTTCCTTCCTTTCTCCTTCTTTTCTTGCTTTCATTCTTGCATTATTTCTTTTTCTTTTTACAAAAATAAACATCTTACAAACTGGGTTGTTTATGCATGGCGTTTTCTTGTGTTTTGTAGTTCACAGGCTACAAGCAACACATCAAGTGGTTCAGGTGCTCCAGAAAACATTACCATCGTGTTCCATGCTTTGCTGGCACCCCATTTTATGTTTAATCCCAGTTATGGAGAAAAGATCTTTGTATGTGGCAACTTTCCTTTCAAAGGATGGAATGAAAACCAACTAGAAATGACTCCTAAGAGGTATGCAGGAAATATCTGATAATGGTGATGATAAAAGTGATGCTAGTTGATGTTGATGGTAACTATGCTGATGATGATGCTGCTGCTGCTGCTGATGATGATGATGATGCTGCTGATGATGATGGTGTGGCTGTGGTTTTGAAACATGATGGTGGTTGCTGTTTGACCATTTCTTATGCTTTATTTTGCTGTAGTAGAAATGTTTCTTATGTCAACTAGATTTGGTTTCGACAACTATTGTCATCACTCATGATGCTTTTCTTGCGCAAATCTTTCAGGTGGCTTCAGAATGGATATGTCCTAATTGAAGGAGAAACACAAATACCTTCTAAATATGCCAATTATAGAATCACCTATAAATACAGAGTGTTTAAACCGTACGAAACTGGAAGAAAGTTTATATGGGAAGAATTGGTAGGATATCCCAATCACCATGGAATGCATACAAACCGGTGTTTTTACATCCATGAACGCTCCCGAAAACCAAGAGGTAATCTCCTGAAGTTATTCGGTACATGCGTTTTGTGATTTTTGTTTTAAATTATTTTCCGTACCTTTTAGGCATCTGGCATCAATACGATGACGGGATCTTCAGACCACCGGGCCCTTGGGAAGCTTTTCTTAGCAATTTTTCCATGTACAAATCAGATGTTAATCCAGTTGAAGGACGTCAGTTGGCAATGCAGGTTATGTTGCCTGATTGGGATTCATTTGGCGAAGAAAATAGAGCTGGAAAGAAAAAGGGAAGTGAAGCACTGGAAACGATCAACCAGGTAGTCTACTGTATTGGACACCTCAAGCGAGAATCTGGAAGTCAAGTTAACGCTTTTGAACTGAAAGGTTTCTCGTTAGAACAGGTAAATAAATATTTCGGTTGTCGACAGACTGCTTGCAGTACATCAGGTACGGAATACTGCGAAGTGTATGTCTAGCGTTCATTGTTGTTGTTGTTGCTGATGCTAGTGTGGTGCTATTATAACTACTCTGCTGCTGCAGCAACCACAGGTACACAAATTGAGTATCAATTTTTAGCTTTTTGGAATTTTTGTCAGGTTATGTTGTCGTACATTGAACCAAGACTCAATTTGAACTACGATCTTGCACAAGCCAACAACGACGTTGAACTACAAGCAAACCGTTTGGCGACTTCACTTGCCATTGCGGCGATTGCTTCCAATTTCGTAATAAGATTTGCCTTTCGTCCAGAAGACGACCAACTTGTGACAATATTTGAATGTTTAGCGATAAACCCTTCACTTGACGAACAAAGACTGGAAAGGGTACTAGAGATCCTGGTGAATGGGTACTATTCTGCCGAAAATACATGGTTAGTAATTATCTTTAGCACCAGCACTGTTAAACACATATGCATCGCACCTCACATAAACTTAAGGGTTGGTCTTTGGGTTCTCCTGCAGGAGGTGGATACCTGGTCTTTCCAAACACCGCCCTCTACATTGGAGGAACGCTTGCAGTCACCATCCTTATTACCTAACATTTTCTTCTTGGGTGGATCCGAGATAGAAATAGGGAGTGGAATACACTCCTATTGCGTATACAGCATCTGGCCGAGACGGCTCAACTCTAAACCCTAGAAATCATACTCGATTATGTATTTTTTCTTTATAGGAGGCTTTTGGAAGGGATTTTTGAGCTCTGCCAGTTCACCATAACACATAGGCCTCACATCTATCATTGGCTCCTCGCAGTACCTTTGATGCACTTCTTGTCAAAGTCTTGTCAGCCTTATGAAGAAGTTGGCAGTGCTCTCCCAACAGAAACATCTTCAAGCGATGACTCGTATTGGGGAACAAATGGCCTTGACCTTTCTAATGTTCAGGCACATCCAAATAGGTAATCTATCAAGTACATAGTTTTCTTAGAAGACCTTCTTTGTGCTCCTGAGTGATGAGACTGCTCAGTGGCCAATCCAGGGATAGTTCCATGTACCCTCTTCAAGAGATCCTTGTCAAGCCGATCCGGTTTTGTTAGTCTCTCAGTAGAAATTGAACCTTCCCCGTTAATTGCAAAGGCAATCGCGCTAGCCCGTTCGATCTGCAGAAATTGTACTAATGATCCTGTATCTGCTATTGGTGTTGTGTCTTTACTAGAGGCATGTCTTCCAAAGAATTTCTGTTTGGTGGTTAAGGGGGTGGGGAGTGTGTAGTCGTCGTAAATAATACATTTCATGTTGTTTCTTAAACTAATTAACAGTTCGCCTATCGAGGTTCTGTATCGGCTTCGGCCGATGTTTGAACTCGATGCTCTCCTGAGAAGAACCTTCCTTTTCGCTTTACCTCTTCGTGATCTTGGGAGCTGCATCAGAAAGGGGGACTTTCCTCCAGATGAAATTTGCTGGACGTTATGTGTGAGGTTGAAGAAAAAAGGCTACATTGGTGACGAAGTAAGTTTAGCTTGCCCTCAGTTGACAGCTTTCTTTTGAATCATAATCAGTTGATATTTCATTATTTAGATGATTGGTTCCATCCACGAGTGCCTTTGTGCAGTAATTGAAACGATAGATAGAAAAACAGAAGCCGAAAGTGAAGCAGACAATCCGTAAGTATGGAATCACATGAATGCACGTGCAATACAAGAAGTATCCTTGTAATATTGCAATCTTTCGACTGACAGGACCATCGGACTTGACTATGATAAGTGTATGTCCTTGGCCAAAGCATCAGAACAAGTGCTTGATTTTATCTTGAAAGAGAAAATATTACCCTTGGCCTGTACGGTCCTCGCTGTGTTGGCAAAGACTTTGTCTTTGTTGAAGTGCAAAGCTGCAAAACCCAAGCCAGATGAGCGAGATGCAATAAATCATGACAACATCGACGAATTTTGTACTAAGAGCTTCACTGCAACGATAAAAAAGGTTCGAAACTGTCTCGAGAAGACATTTACAGGCAATCTTGGTTACCGTACAGGAAACTCTGTAGATGAAGAACTAAAGGTATGAACGTTTCTGTACCTATAACTACGTAGATGTTCTTGGGGTTTTTTGTTTTCTAACGTGTGTCTTTCCTTCCATCCTTTTAGATGTGGTCTGACTTTTATAGTATAGACATTTCAGACAACAAACTTCGCTTATCTTGGGAGGAGGAGTTGAAAAAGGGCCTAAACCTGCGCGTTAAAAGGGTAGGGTTAAAAGCTAGTGACTGAATACCATAGCAGTGAGTGAGTCAACCTAGTGCCCACTACTGCGTTATAGGAACCGAGTAGTTACTTAAGGTTATTGTTAAATGTGCTTGTAGATGAATGACATGCAAAGGATTGACTTCTATTCTAAAGTCAATTTCAATCACTTGCACAAACAAGTCGAGGAGTGTTTCCAGCAGGCAGCATTTGATGCCATCACAAGCATCACCAAGGTTTGTGCTCATGCATAACAGTATTGATTATCACACTGTCTCCGTTTATCTGGTTTCAATGTCACATCAAATACCAAATGAATGATACTATTTTCTTTTGGAATTAAATCTTCCATCTGCGGTAAGGTGTGGGTGGGGCTGGTGGGGTGTGAGGTGGGCTAGGGGCTTTATCGGTTAATTTCTGCATACACTTGCTTCTGACATTTCCAATATCTTATGATCATTCCACGATGATGACACATCATCATAATCCTTGTTCTAGGGTGGTAGAGACACTGACCATTCGAAAGCTTTTGACAGTCTCAGCAAGCATGACCCAAACAGTAGCCAATCCCGACGAGTGGGGGAAATGATGTCACTTTTACTTAAACGTTGTTGGCCCAAAGACACTAGTCGGGAAGACCGCCTCTTGTCTCATGTACTGACTTGGAGCCCAATGACAAATTACCTGCGATATTTCAGTAAGTGAACAGCACAAATATGTACTAATGAACTACTATGCCTTGTGAAACGTCACTCAGTTAAATATCTTTCCCAAGTTTCTGTCGGCATTGTTTTAGACTAAAGTGAACGCATTCATCATAACAATTGGGACATGACCTAATCCATTGATTGTCCTCTTGGTTTGTTACAGGTGAAAGTTCCCCGACTCTATCAGATGAATCGCAGTTTCTTCTTACACAAACCACTAGTTGTTTGGAAAATATCAATCACGAGGTATCGGATGGTTCTGTCACCGTGGAGACCATGCACATCCTACGAGGCAGAAATGAAAAGTACTGTGAACTCTTAGATATCATGGGACACTCTATTGATGACAGTGACGATGATGACAGCGATGATGATGATGATGATGATGATGATAGCGATGAAGAAAGTGGTGATGAGAAGGACGATGCCAGTAGAGGCCGGGGGAAGATTTATAAAAAAGCCAAGACGACTCTGCAGAAACGACTAGGTGAACTGGCCGCTTTTGAAGAAGAAAGAGAACAAATACGATCATTTCTGGGCATCAGTTCCATCTTACAGCATGGTAATTGTTAATTTTGATCTCATAGTAAAAAAGCAACCTTGGATACCCTGAAACAACCTCTGGGCTGATCTAAGTCAGGGCATGGCTAACTCACAGATGGAACCCTGAAACAACCTCTGGGCTGATCAAAGTCAGGGCAGACGACATTGTAAAGAACGACTAAGGTTACACGTTTCCCTTTCATCCTCATTCACTTTCAGTTTTGCTTCTATTTATAGTTGATGTAGACGAGATGAAAGCTAAAGCCAATGGTGATGTATCCCAGGAAGCCATAAGCGACCTTGCTGTCCACGTTGGTGGTGACAGAGATGGCAAAACACTAGTACGGGTCACTTTCTTTGGTCTTTCGAGAGAGTTAAAGACAATGATCACCACTATGCATAGGATCCATAACAGCAGGATTTTCAATGATATCTGGAGGAATAAATTCCAAAATGCGCAGCAAGCCGACCAAACCATGACTCTTGAAGACGTTGTCCAGCAGGTTTGGTCTCCAACCTTCAAGAAATGCACTGATATACTACGAGCAGTGTTGGCTGAAAATATAACTCTTGGAGATATTGACAAGCGCTTTGGAGGTTTCAAAGATGGCCAAGCCGACCTCGAGCAAGAACTCTCTATCATCATGGATGCCTGTGGTACTACTGCGGATGTTGGACTAGTACACACACGAGTGAATCAGATTCAGCAGTATCACCGGCTGACCAATTGTATTACAGCTGCTGAAAAGATTCTAGAATTCAGAGACAACATGGGTTTGGCTGGAGATTTCGAAATGGTTGATACGTTTCGCCTTCAGGTATGTAAAATGAATGCCACTAGTAGATATGCACTACTGACGGCGTTGTGCAATTTCACACGTTGCAGATTGCAACTGATCGAGACGAACGATGTCCTTATAGTACAATCATGTGAAAAGCATCACTTCTTTGTTTACATTCAGCAGGAGATAGATATTGTCATTACTTTTCTATGTTTTCCGGTAGATAAGCCCAGAGTCCAAGAAGCAGACACTAAAATCTTTGAGTAAAGAATTTAGCCAGGCAGGAGAGATGCTTGAAGGATTTACTCCTGTGAAACTGGAATGTCTAGATGCTGTGATGAAGTCTAAAGACTTTATCGATTGGTTAAAGAAAACCGTTCCCGGTAAATGATATTATATCTGAAGAAGTTCAGATATCAGTGGGCCGAGACCATTTTCACATCCAGTTCAATCAAGAACAAGAAGAGGATGATGACGGTGATGATGATGTTGTTGATGATGATGATGGTTTTATTGATGATGGTGATGATCATGATGATGGTGATGATGATGACGACGATGATGATGTTGATGACGATGATGATGATGACGATGATGATGACGATGATGACGATGATGATGACGGTGATGATGTTGATGTTGATGTTGATGTTGATGTTGATGTTGATGTTGATGTTGATGAAGATGAATGATTGTTTTATTGATGACGATGGTTCATGATGATGATGTCTCGATGGTGATCATGTACCTTAATGGAACGTCGTGTATGGAAGCATAAGTCCTAACAAACGCCCCTTTTATCATCAGATCCAAGTGAAATCAAGGTGTTGGTTGATCTTGCTATGATGTCTGCTGGTGAGGGGGACCTGGAAACTGACCGTATAGCTGCTCTTCATACTTGTGCAAGAGGCTTTAAACCACTCATTTATGACCTTGACGAAGATGCCAGCTTTGAGCATCTGGTGGAGTTGTGCCAAGAGGTTTGGGAGGCTTTGGAGGACAACCCAAGACTGTCAGATCAAATGGTACAATATCAGAAGTACATAACTAGAAGTGTCCATCTGGATAATACCTCTATGACACATCAGATGTACCCACGAGTGAGCTATTTTTAGATTTGTGCCATCAGCCTGCCTGCGCGCGCGAATTTGAAACACGGCATCTGATTGGACAAATTTCAAATCCATCTTCGCGCTCAACAAAAGATGCGCGCGCGCTATCTTTCACATACGACATTTTGTCCAATCAGAGGCCGTGTTTGAAATACGCGCGCGCAGGTAGACTGATGGCACAAATCTAAAAATAGCTCACTCGTACATCTGATGTGTCAGAGGTATTACCCAGATGGACACTTCTACTTATGTACTTCTGACAATGTGCATTGTTAAGATGCATCTAGTACTATCAGTGGGTAGCTAGGCTAGTTTAACTGGCTTGCTGTGTGACTTTGGCGTAAATCATAAAACCTCGTGTAAGGTATCTTATCATATGGATAATACTCAAAGAAATTTGTTTTGAAGAGAGTGACACGTGATCTTACTCGTGAAAGCATCTATCGAGCATGACCGTGACACTATCTGTGATTTGAAACCATTGCAATATATTTTTAGACTGACACAGGTAGAAGGGTCGAATGGCTGAAGAACGTTCTAGAATTCCATGGGTCAGTTATAATGTCTTCTCTACGACAAGTGGAAACTATCACCCAACATGGGACATTAACTGTTGGTTGTCATGATGGTAAAAGCGATGACATCATTGATCTTGATACTGTAGTAAGTATTAGAGTACCAAGAAACGAAACAAAAGGACTACAAAAAGAAAACTACAATTTAGAGGATCTCAAAGATTTGCAGAGCAAACTGATGCTGATTGCTGGAACGTCTGCAGGCCAAGACCACGTGGAGAAGTTTACCGAGGTACGCAATACGTCCTCTCTCTCCCTTCCTTCCTTTCTTCCATCCTAATCCAATTCTCCTTGCTCGCCTGCTTTGCTTGAATGCTTTCTTTTTTCTTCCCTTTCCTCCCTCTCCTCTCTTGCTATCCTATCCTCCCTTCCTTCCTTTTCAGATGCTGCAAGGTGCAATCAGCTTAGGAACAGTATACACCAATCTTTGCGAGACCGGGGAGGTCAGCCATCTTGACTGGAAAAAAGAATATAAATGCCATTCGAAAGATGTTGCGAAAGACCTACAGTATGATTGTCAACAGCTTGACGAGATTCTGAAAGCATGGACGGAGATCTTAAACTGCCAGAGATTAAAGTGCAAAGAACTGAACTATTTTACCGCAAAGCAACTGCTGTATATGAGAAAGGAAATTGCTGAATTAAGAAGAGGACGAGACTTTACAACCTTAGGTGTTCAGGTAATGTCGACATGTTTGAATGCACCTACCTTGCTCTTCATGATGTTGCTTCTGAACCTGGTGTTGATTGATAATGGCGCTGCTGATAATGATGATGTCTCGATTAGTCATGAAGCTACTGTTGGTGGTGGTGGTGGTGATGTTGAAGAAAACGATGACGATGTGCTCACAGTACTTTATTAAGATCACATAAACAAAATGTTTTGTTTGATTGTTTTCCGTAACTTCCATGTGACCGACTTTTTTCCATTTCAGCTTTATACCCTCCTGGATAGTGTACTTGCTGACGTCAATGCCCGTTCCCTCCAAGAAGCACTGATTGCCATCGATATTGATGTTGACTTGTCAGAAGAAGACCAAACCTCAATGGAAACAGCCGTAGAAGAAAGCATCCCAGATAGCGATCTCAGAAAAAGATACGAGAAGTTTTTCAATAATATAGAAAAGCTTGGCTTTCACGAAGAAGTCGCAGTAGCAGCTATCGTAGCGTGTGACTGTCCATTAGAAGAATCTGAGCTTCTCATTTGGGCTTTCCGGCACAATCAAAACGAAGATGCCATTCGAGAGATGTATGAAGAAGGATCCCATAACCCCGACTACGCTTCTTTGTTTCCTCGAGAAAGTGTTGCAGATGGAACACAAGATGATGATGATGAGGAAATGGACATCGACAGGTATGAAGTCAAGGTTGACCATGGTTTAGTGATCGAGATGGCCTCGCCACCACATGTGCCTCAAACCCAACAAATCCATTTCTCATAATGTTTAAAATAGACCACTTTACCTTCGTTGTTTGTTGTGCCCATTTCAGACCATGTGGGAGTTGATTCTTTCATGTGTAAATATTTGAACAAAAGAACATTTCTCCAGGGATTGACATGTGATCTGAAATGGGCAGTTTGCATACGAAGGTAAAGAGGTCTATTTGCACCCTTTTTCTTTCAAGACCAGCGACAGAAGACGATGAACGTAACATCGCTGCTGAGCTTGACCAGACATTAGGCGGATTGTACCTAAGCCTTGAAGAACTGAGTACTTTACTGGGCTGCCTGGCTAATGTTCCCACTCAAGGTGCAATGTTCAAATGAAAACTTGATATTTTATCAGATTGTTTGAGTAGGTCCACAGAGGGCTCCGCCTCAAACTCATTTGGCTTGTTTGTCACATATTATTGTCTTTGGTATTTTATTCACTGGCATTTCAACTTTTGTTTTTGTCATGCAGAAGATCGAAGAAAAATGACATTCCCTAACTACCTCAGTACGGGAAAACCAAACCTACTTCTTGTTCCGCAAAGTGAGTCCAGTAGATGGCAGTCTAATATGAGAAAAACTATTTGGAAAAGAGACAGACTATTAAGATTTATCATCTTTATCCTTATCCTCATCATCATCATCTTCCTCAACATCACCACCACCACCATCATCACTTTATCATTATTATCACCATCATCATCATCATCATCATCATCATCGTCATCATCATCATCGTCATCGTCATCGTCATCGTCATCATCATCGTCATCATCATCGTCATCATCATCGTCATCATCATCATCATCGTCATCATCGTCACCATCATCATCATCATCACCATCATCGTCGTCATCGTCATCATCATCATCATCATCATCATCATCATCACCATCATCATCATCATCATCATCATCATCATCATCACCATCATC
>WUCR03306325.1:0-12337 GCA_009858155.3 Phymanthus crucifer
GGGGAGAATGGAGGTTGCACGACCGAAATGAACTGTGGGTACCATTTGGTATGCAAAATTTCACTAGTTGCGTTGCCTTTACTCAAAAATGGATACACCAACTGTAAATCTTGGTTCTCACTAGCAACACAAGCATAAGCCTGGGGGCAATGCAACTAGTGAAATTTTGTATACCAAATGGTACCCACAGTTCATTTCTGTCATGCAACCTCTGTTCTCTCCCACAAAGTTTTTTGAAATAGGTGTATACACATTGGTAAATATAGCCAGCCACTGCCACTACAGTCTTTAGTAAGAGATTTCATAATGACTGTAAAATGCTAATGATGTGTGCATTCCTTGCCACCATGTTGATGTTTTCTGGAAAATATTGAACACTGTTTTGATTCTATAAATTTCACTGGTCATCTTTTGCCTATAGTGGACCAAATTTCAGTTAGGTGCAATAGACATATTCAATTCCTGTTTCTTTCCTTGGAAATTTTGACTTGAACGTTCAGGTTATTCTGATATATTCAGAATAAATAAATAAATAAATAAATGACTTTGTTTTACGAGGGTAGCACTTAATTGCCCGTGGCTAACAAACCTGTGGTCCTCGTTCCTGATCGATTTGGAATTTAGAAGTTGATTTTTGTGGAGGGAGGAAAACCGGAGAACCCGGAGAAAAACCCTCGAAGCACAGGAGAGAACCAGTAAACTCAACTTACATATGATGCCAAGTCTGGGAATCGAACCCGGGACCATAGTGGTGGACCAGAGTTCCCAGAGGTCAAGGAAAGTCAGGAAATAATCAGGAATTTTTTTTCAAACCCTCCATGTTTTTTCTTTCTGATTAGTTGCAGGAGGTGAAGACATCAAAGAAAGTACCATAGTTTCCAAGAATAAAGAAGAGAATAAAGATACATCAGAAAAGGAACATCAACAAGAACCTCAAGCAAGTTTGTCTGGTCAACAAGGGAAAAAGAAAAAGAGAACACATACCAAAAGGCCTGGTTATGCAAGGGACAATCAAAATATCAGGTAACAGAGATTTTCTCAAGCTCAAACATTGTGTTTAGTATGTATTATTAATTTTCTAAATCAATTTATTTCAAAGTCACCCTAAGCCCAAAGCAACAGTAGAAGAACCTGCTATATCAGATTGTACAGCTGCTGTAGAGAAAACAGATGAAATACCCATTACACTAGAAGGTAAGTGGGAAATACAATGATTGAAGAAAGTTGAAAGCATGCAATAAATTAAAATGAATGAATGAAATGAAAAGAGTACTATTGACAACTTCTTGCACTGCAATTTACATTTCCTGCTATTTTGCAATGTTTTAAGTTCGATGTGGATAAAAGTGTCATTACTTTTTGCAATATTCTTTATTAAAAGCAAAAAGAACATGCTGCCAGTAAATAAAGAGCACTAATAGTTTCCTTTGGTTGTGGAATATTATGTCACTGTGATGTGCTGAAAGATGAAATTTGTTTTAGCCAATTGCAGCACATTTAGCTGTTTTATTGCCAGCCCTTGTGTAACCCAAATCAGTTGGCTGCCATTGTTTTGAAAGAAGCAAAGCATTTGCTATCAGCTGGACAAAGTACTCCCCATCCCCCTCTCCACAGGGAGCCCCAGGGGTGGATCCAGGAATTCTTTGAGGGAGGGGTGCACCATTTATGTTCAGGACTCGAGCATTAAAAATAGATAACATTGAAGGCATAATTTATCGTTAATCGCTCACCCCCTGGATCTGCCCCTGGAGCCCATGCTGTTATTCTCTCACAATCACAATATAATATTTCAGCAACCATTAAATCAGAGGGTTTATCCACAACAGACGATGCAAATAAAGTACAATCAGATTTACAACCAAGAGATGAAGCTCAAAATGGGTCACTTGAAGAACAAACTGACAAAAATGTCAATCAATTCATGGACAAAAGTGAAGAAAAGCCAGGGGCAGAAGGTGGGTGGTTTAATCACGATGGCCAAGTCTTTAGTATATACAGAGCTTTACCTTGGTCCAATGCTTTAATAGTCCCAAGTTAAAAAAATCAGTCCAGGGACATATGACTTCCAAATCTCTTTCTTTCAAAAATATTTCTGCATCCATTGGGATGCAATCTATTTTTGTTTGGGTCCCTATTTCAATTTATTTGTGTATAGGATGCATTTTTTTTAATTTGTTTGAATTTTTCTTCAGGTAATGAAACAGTTTCCAAGCAAGGCATTCAAAACCTTTATTCAATTGACACTCCAACATCTTCTGAGGAAAATCTGGTTGAAATTGAACAAAACGAGCAAGAATTTGGTACATAACATTCTTTAAAATAAACATGACATCTTTATTTAGAACCACCTGGACATTATCCTGATGAAAATTCACAATTATTATAGGGGAGCACAGGTGGTGTAGCAGTGAGAGTGCTCGCCTCTCACCACTATAGTGCCGGGTTCGATTCCTGGACCCCACATCATATGTGAGTTGAGTTTGTTAGTTCTCTCCTGTGCTTTTCTCTGGGTTCTCTGGTTTTCTTCCCTCCACAAAAATCAACTTCTAAATTCCAATTCAATCAGGAACGAGGGCCACAGGTTTGTTAGCCACAGGCTATTAAGTGCTACCCTCGTAAAACAAAGTCATTTACTTTACTTATTATTACATTTTTAATTTCAGGTTCTGGAGAGAAAATGTTAGAAAATACAAAAGAGCATCAAGAAGTGATGGAAGATGAAGACTGCACAAGTACTAGTTGTAACGAAACAGAAGACATGGGTACTTCAGGAAGAGATGTTGAAGCAACTCTGAAATCTGAAGGCAGTGTGCCAGAGCATGTTGGGAAGGATGGGGTTGCTCCAGGACAACATATCCCTGACATGTTTGCAAAGTTAAATAAGGAAAAGCATGGGACAAGCAACTCGGAGGAAGAAAGTGGGAAGAAAAGTGATCAGGCTTATGACTTACAGCTTGATGCTGAGGAAAGGAGCTCTCTAGTTGAGCAGGACATGAAGTTTAGAATGTCAAATTTAAGGTAAGAAATTGCTTGATAAAGTGCAAACACCAGCTTCTGACATAAGACATCTTATATGTGATTAGCACGGGTGGTGCAGATTAAAACACACTCTTTTCGGGTGACTGCACAGTGACCCAGGATCCATTTCTGCACTCGGTGTCGTATGTGAGTAGAGTAGTTTGTTGGTTCTCTCCCGTGCTTCAGGGGTTTTGATCCAGGTTTTCACTGGTTCTCCCCCCTCCACAAAAATCAACTTCAGCTACCATTTTGATAATTTGGTTACTTTGTAATTGGGTCTCATGCCTGCTGCTGTTAACCATCCACCTTAGAGTGTGGTAAAGTTAATAGATTATATGCTGGAGTGTTTTCATACTACTCTCTAATTCTTTCTCTCTTATTTTTAGCTCGTTTTATTTTCCAGGGAAGAAGAAAATATTCTCCAAGAGCTTGAGCATGAACTGCTTCTGAGTTACTCTAATTCAGGTGTTGCATACCTTGACAAACAGAAAGAACTGCAAGAACTGACCCAGGAAGAGAGCAAGGCTCTTGCTAATGACAACTATGACCTAGCAGAAGAGCTGAGTGGGAAAATAGAGGAGTTCAAAGAGTGTCTTGAGAAAGCAAAGTATAAGCTTCCTGCAGTTGATGCCAAGGTAACTTTCCCATTCTTCCACCTTTTTTCTTAGCTCTCTGTTTCCTTGCACCCCTTCATTTCTCTTACCCTCTCTTCCTTTCTCATTTCTCTATCTTTTTCATTCTTCCTTTCTCCTTTCCCTCCCAACTTTTCTCTCTATCGCTGCCTTACTATCGTTTTTCCCTCTTTTTCTTGGTATCGTTTGATTGCGCAGGTACAGCAGGCCCTCCAGCTCAGATCGGAACTATCCCTCGCGAGGTTATCAATCTTGCGCGATTCACAAGTTAGTTTAGAACAAGTCCGAGAAGAACAAGCTTCATCACTTGACGCCTTAAACGAAGAAAACGGCGCCAAAATCTCGAAAGAAAAGCAGACTTGGAACACAGAAAGACAGAGACTGGACCGCGCACGCGCACACCTTCAACTTGACATGGAACACTTGGACAAAGAACAACTGATACTAGAAGAGGAAATACAACAAAGAACAGAAGAATTTGTACTAAAAAAGGAATGTCTTACAGAAGAACGAGAAAAAATAAGGGTAAGGACTTCCGTTATTTGGCATGTTTAGAGCTTCCTCGACCACAGGCAGCCCAACTGCAAAGTCTCAGTTTATAGTTCTTAGTTTTTACCAAGTTATTCATTTAGCAACGTAAAGTGCATCATTCAGCTTTGTACAAACAAAAACATCTTTGTTCACAGGATGAAATTGCAGAAGTGCAAAGAAAGCTAGAGCAGCTCCGTGCTAGTGAATCGCAGTGCAGCAAAAACATTGAAGCAGAGGAACTCAAAATCAAAGAAATCATTGAGGAATTCTCGCCACAAAAGGAACCACTCAACAAACAGCGAAAAGAACTTGAGGATCAATGGAATGTGTTGGACACTGAACAGGTAGGTAAGGAAACACAGTGTTGGTGTTCGTGACATGTAGCATTACAACTCAACAAGGCAAGTTGCATAAAACAAAGAGCTTTCAGAGTGCCATTGGGTTTTCATCATCATCATCATCATCATCATCATCATCATCATCACCATCACCATCATCATCATCATCAAGATCATCATCAACAACACATCATCATCATCAACAACATTATCATCATCATCATCATCAACAACAACAACATCATCATCAACAACATCATCAACAACAACATCATCATCATCAACATCATCATCATCATCATCATCATCATCATCATCAACATCATCATCAACATTTCACAATTTCCACAAAAAGCCGATGCTAGTCGACATTCTATATTCTCTGCAAAGTCAGATATGATGAAAGAGCAGCTCACAACCACCGAGTTGACAGCGCAAGAAAGCTTTCGGTCAGTTTAAGATCGCTGACTAACGTGTATAAATGTTACAGGAATCGTTGAATCTCGCCCAAGAAAGTTTCAACAAGTTAGTGGAGTCGTGGAATACTAGAAAAGAAAGGTAAAGTGATATTGAAACAAAGCAGGTAGTGCTTCTCCTTGCTAACCCCTTTTTTCGCTCAGTATCTTTTCTCAGTACCTTTACTGAGACTAAAACTATTATGAAATATTGTTTCATTGAATACCATGTTTACCCATGTACAAAACATGCTACGCGCGCCATAAATCTTGCGTCCGAGAAGCACAAGATGTAAAACGTTCATTTTATATTTCCACCTTGGGTGATGTACCGGCTACAGTTTCGCCAACTTTGAAAACAATTAACGACCCGGTTTCTGATGTCTGCTTGTTAAAACAAGGCCTCATATTTGAAAATATTCCCATAGCACGATAATAACATTGGTTTGTTATGCTGTGTTGTCAGGTCAACAGATTTCCTGAATAGCTTACAAGCAACCATTAGCAGTAACGTATCGAAAATTGACGTTCTTGAGAAACAGCGTGGAGAAATTGAGGAGTTTCTTTGCTTGAAACATCTGTCTTTCGCTCAAGATGTTACATTAGACAAGTGAGGTTTTTGGAAAATACTTGGTTCAGTTATTCCTTGCATTTCTTCTTTCCCCTCCTTTCTTCTTTCTTCCTTCCTTCCTCCCTTCCTTCCTCCCTCCCTCCCTCCCTCCCTCTCTTTTTTCTTTCTTCACTCCCTCTCATTTTCTTTTTCCACAATTCTTTCATCTTCCGTGTTGCTCTCCTTTCTTCCAACTTTCTTTATGAATGAGAGTCTTTTTCCTGTTTCCTGTGCCATCTGTCTGTTCATTCTTTTCTCCATCCTTTCCTGACGTTTCTTTCTTGCTTTCCTTTCTTCCAACTTTCTTTATGAATGAGAGTCTCTTTCCTGTTTCATGCTCTCTGTCTGTTAAGTCTTTCTTCGTACCCTTCCTGACCTTTCTTCTTCGTAAGAAGCATAAAGTTCACCCTCAACATGGCTCTCTATCTTATCAGGCTTCGATCGTCAGTGAAACAAACGAATCAACAAATCAAATCCTTGGCGAGCAAGATAACCTTATCGGAAAGAAACATAGCAAGTCTTAGAAAGAGAGTGGCTGAAATCGAGGATCAAATCTCTGAAAGGAATGAAGCCAAGGACATTGCAAAGAACGGTAACGTTACTACTTCCACTGGAAAAATCGTGTCTTCTCCAGATCACGGGTTCCAAATTTCGACTTCCAACAAATTTCCATGATACTTCCAACAAATTTTCATGATACTTCCAACAAATTTCCATGATATTTCCAACAAATTTCCATGATATTTCCAACAAATTTCCATGATATTTCCAACAAATTTTCATGATACTTCCAACAAATTTCCATGATATTTCCAACAAATTTCCATGATATTTCCAACCTTTTGGACACTTCCTAGTCTCCTTCACAGCCGTTCTTAGTGTCTAAATCCCTCCTTTCAGACCGACACTAAGAACGGCTGCGAAGGAGACTAGGAAGTGTTCAAAAGGTTGGAAATATCATGGAAATTTGTGGGAAGTCGCAATGATTTCCTTATTGATCTGGAGAGGACACGATTTTTCCAGTGTTCTGCCATGGAATTTCGTAGCCGTTAGGAAAATAGGGGCAAAGAGAAATGCTTCCCTCGGTCGTGAGATAGAAAACAGAAATTTGACTAATAAAAGTAAGTAACACCTTGATTCGAGGCTAAACCCGCATCACGTGACTTTTAAGAATCGTGAATTGCCATCATCATCTTCATGATCATTATAGATCATCATCGTTATCCTCATCCCTTTTTTCTAAACCTTCATCTAAAGACCATTTACAGCGACTGCAAGTGACTGGGGCTTGGAGTTCCGCCCACTTTTTCCCGCTTGCTCACTACTCTGCTCTATTCTGCCATTCCCGCCAAACTAAGCCCTCCTCTCTCTCATGCACATATTTCAGGTCGAAAACAAATCTTCTAAGTCTTTCTGGCGCTTTTGTACTAATTGGGAACACGCACACGTTTCCTTTACACACACCACCACTACAGCAGATATCATCACACGTGACGCTCAACTCACATATTGATTTTTACGGAGGGAGGAAAACCGGAGTACTCTGTTCTCACATAGCGTCATCCGAACCTTAATCAAATACCGGTAAAAAAAGACGCATTTGCCGCAAATGCGCCCGATTATTGTGTATAGAGCAGATTTCGTATGAGTGTGAAACGGACCGCGCCGTGCTGTGACCGTGTCAGTGCCGTGTTCTCTATAAAAACATTCGGCATTCCTGCCGTAGTCTCGTGCCGTGACCGTGTGTTGCCGTTTTCACAGTCATACGAAATCTGCTCTAAATGAGGTATATTCAAGGGTAATTTTCTCTGTTGGTTTCTTTCATTCCCAATGTTTCTTCAGAGAGGAATTTCAAGGAAGCAAAGAGGCTGAAAGAGGAGAGCGAAGCGTTGAAAACCGAGGGAATCGAAAGTCAAGAAAAACTCGAGCGCCTCCTTGAGGAGCTGAATCAAGATACAGTCTTGTTACAAACCAAAGAAAAGGGATTCGAGAAGATAAAAGAGGAACTGGAAGAGATTGAATACCAATCAGGTAGGAGGGCATCCTCGGGAACCCTGGGGTAAAATTCTTTCGCTCGTTCCTCACCACCAGAAGAAATAATAGGAGTAGCATGCGTGCAGCCGAACGAAAACCCCGGTTATAACAGGCTAGGTAGGAGGGAGAGGGAAAAAATATTTTCACATTCAAGATACAAGAACGCAAAAGAGGACCATTCACAGGCTGTAGGATGAGCCAGAATTATGTTCAATTGCGATAAGGGACTTGTCAGAAATTAGCAGGGGAGGCTGGGTGGAATTTTGAAGTGAAGTGATAAAAATTGAACTATCCTCCCAAAGTAAAAGATCAAAATGTCTTGACCCTACCCTATGTCACTGTGTCTAATTTTTTATGACCCTTCTTTTTGGTGGTCTATGTTTTAGTGACCCTCCCTTTGTTTCCACCCCCCGCCCCCCTGCTAATATCCGACAAGTCCCTAATATCGGTTTAAATGTTCTAAACAGATTTGAAGTTAGTGAATTCAGCGACAAAGGTGGTTAAAGGATTACAAGAACAAGTGACCAGGTAAATGTCCACACGTATTTAGTTCCCCTTCCACACGAATACGCTAAAACCAGTTTGAAAATAACCGTTCTGGGAACTGAAGACTCCTTATGAGGAGGGAAACCACGACGAAGGTACGGCGATGTGAAGGTCATACTCACCTTGGGATAGATTTTGCATGTTACACTGCACAGTTGTTTCACCAACTTGTCTCGCAATGCTTCATAATAGCTTCGAAAGTTGCCGAGGTTAGGTGTTATAGAAAATGCCTCAAAATTATGAGACAAGTTGCTGGAGAGGTGATACACTACGCAATGGCGTTGCACGTTGCTGCAATCCGTTAATAAAGTAGACTTGAGTTAAACTGAAGAGAAAATTGCAACGTGTATAAGGGCCTTAACATCAAGAAAACCCAATGCTTTGACAGTACTGGTGTCGTATTCTAGTATTCCATTGAATACGCAGTGCAATCGTGTGCTGCGAGTGGCTCAAACCCGGGCAATATGCGTCGTGCGCTTGGACTGGTTGTGCGAGGTTATTAACCGAGCACGAGGTCAGTACAAAGCCCCAAACATGCATTGGGTTAGTTGTACATCTCACTAGTACGTTTGTATTTAGATACAAAGACAATGAGCTCCTTCACACGATATTGGCTGCTGAGATATCGACTTGTCAGGTGAGGAAGTAAGGTCAGCGTACCCTATGGTAAGGGCTGGAACAAATGATAAAGGATGGCCACCTGTGAGGTTCCCACAAAAAGATATATACAAACGAAATCCCACTTTCTTGATAGACGGCGTGGCATTGATTTTGAATTTATATGATATCCATTCATTCAAGATGATTTTGAGAAGTATTTAGTATATCCACCGTGGTGGACTTCATAGCTGCTACCTTGGTCCAATACTACAAGACTTGTTTTTTGGTTCTCTGGTTTTGTCATCCACACAAATGTAGTTTAAATGTCTCAATATTTGTTTGATTGTTGTCTTTTTCCTTATTCTCTCCATGTGGCAAATCTCGTAAATAAATAAATTAATTAAAAATAAACACAAAATTCTCTTGGGAATGCTTCAAAGATTACATACTTAAAGATTGTTTTCCACACAGACGTTAATCAAGGAGCTGTGCTCTAAGCACGGTATATCTGCACCGATAATGGAAGAACCACAGCCACAAGATGACGCTTCAGATACTGATGGAATAGAAGATATTAACCAACAGGTTGATGCATCATCCTGCGGGGATCCTAATGTACCAACACAGGAGGTTTGTACTTACACATCCCTGATTTTTTTCAGGAGGGCATTGCATTTGTCAGAACAAAATGTTCTCAATCTCGAGCATCAGTAATACTCAAAATATTATTTGGGAAGGGGTAGTGCACCACCTTTATTACCCACCTAAGATACACCCCTGATGCGTGCTGTACCGCAACCTGCGGAGATGCCCTTCTTAGAAGTAGCATATACTTATTCCAAAAAAACGTAGTCGGGGAGAACGGAGGTTGCACGACAGAAATGAACTGTGGGTACCATTTGGTATACAAAATTTCACTAGTTGCGTTGCCCATGCTTATGCTTGCATCGCTAGTGAGAACCAGGCTTTACAGTTGGTGTATCCATTTTCGAGCATGGGCAACGCAACTAATGAAATTTTGCATACCAAATGGTGCCCAAAGTTCATTTCGATCGTCCAGCCTCCGTTCTCCCCGACAACGTTTTTTTAAATAGGTGTATACATATTTCAGACTGGTTATATAAAGTTGTCACCCGTGAACTTTGTTTCCCAGGATTCCAACCAAGTCACAGAGATAGAAGAAACCAAGGAAGACCTTCTTAATCGTCTAGATGAGCTCGAAGGAAAACTAGAGGCTGTGGTCGACATGGAAGATTTTGACGAAGCAGATATCCTTGAACTTTTTAAGGCCCTGTCTTTGTGATACTCTTGTATATTGCACTCTTAATAGAAAGAAAGACCTTGTCTTCCTTCTCCCAGGGGTCACACGTAGCTCTGCTAGTAGTAGAGTATTCCTAGTTTATGACGGGCAATCCATGCCAAGGTACGGGGACCCTGGTGCTAGGGTAAGTCTGCCATGGGCGAATCCAGAATGTTTCCTAAGGAGGGGTATACAGCAATGACCCGAAGGTCGCCAAATAAAACAGTCAGCTTGGGGAAGAGGGTTGTATACAACAAAAAAAAAAGAGACTAACAGGCACAACAAAGGAGCATAACGTCGCTTGGATTGGTCCTATAGTTTCTCCCGCGGGGTAATCAGGTTGCTAAGTTAGATAACTGCATAGATGGCTAGTGGAGCGTTGAGCGTAACAGAATCCTAGTAATTCCCCTGAATGTAGATTCCCCGGTTCGATTAAGACTAATATCTTCCTTAACGGTGTTTACATAAAATTCAACAAGAAATAATTCAAGTCAAGTCAAAGCTGGAAGAACGAAATTAGCAATGGAAAACAGGATTCATGTTATCAAGAGTTGCGTATTGCCTGTAATATAGATTTGATTGTACTTTATAACAATAAATATAGTACAAATAACATAACTGTACCCATCCTCATCCTATTTACAAGCCCCTTGATACTAATATATTTTCGTATAAAAGTTCTACCGACGAAAACTTCTCTCTTTATTGAAACCAATGCCTGTTTTCATAGCATTCCACACTTTGCCACTGTTCCATTTCTGGGCTGCCTGTGGCATACCAGACTCGTGACAGTTTCCCTCCTTAACAAGGTCACGTGAATACCAAAGCCGTATATTTCTTCTACAACTTTTGAAAAGAAACTATTGATTGTAGGTATTTATAATTGCGGTTTTTCGTACAAATGTTCATTCTTCAATCCAAAAACTTCATACTCTTCGACAAGAAAGCTGTATTCTCCCATCAAGACTTGTGGGCTGGCCTGGGCACCAGCATAGGAATGAGGCAGATTGGAATAAGATTCCCTCTGAGTATTACATTTGTCGCTGATGCAGAGGTCAGCTCCCGCGCCAAACATTGGACCATACCTGGATATTAAACAAAAGAACTGTGAAAAGCGAATCATCCCAGAAGGTATGTCAAAAATGTGAACTGCCAAAATCGAGTAGAGGTTGTCGTACGACTTCCATATATGGATGTACATATACACGGCTCTCATGTACACTTGGAAGGCAATAAATTATGCATGCAATAGCATGTACATATACAGGGTTATTAATATGCGTCGTTCTATAAATACGAAAAAAATAGTAGCTTCGTTCAAGCGAAATCACTTCATGGTCTAACGGTTAGGTTTAGGGTAAATGATAGGGTTATGCAGTCAATAGTTCTGGGTTCGAATCTTTATAAGTTATAAATTCTTTTTCACTTCTAATTGAGGAAGATTTGAGTCTTTGAAATTTTTTCTAAGTCCTTTCCTCTCCTATAGGTACTTAAGAGCCGTGTATATGTTCATCCATATATGGAAGTCGTACGACATATGCCTCTCCCAAAATCTGATGTTCCCGGTCACGCATTTATATCTAAATCCACTTCATTCATAGAGGATAACACGACAGTAGTTCAACTGATAAACTAGTTGTAAACGTTTTCGCTTTTTAGGTGTTCAGTTCTGAAAATGAGACAGACCAAAGTCTCAAACGCTTTGATTTTCAGCATAGTTTCGTGTGCGAAAGACCGTTGCCGTCAACGTTGCGGGGCATAATACAGGCGGAAAGACCTTTCCCGCATTCGCTTGGGTGATCACAAAACAATGGTTTGAAATCGAGGCGGGTCTTGATTCTTTTGTTTATCAAGGCCCGACTCGATTTCAACCCATTGTCTCGTGATCACCCAAGCGAATGCGGGGAAGGTCTACTGTTTCTTGTGATGGCGAGATGCAAAACCAAAACTGAGATTATACTGCAAGCGAGAAAACACATGCAGCGCATATATTGGCAGCTGAAGGCGTGCAGCCACAAAAAGAGAGAAAATGGCGCAAGTAACAGCTATCGTTCTCGTAACTAGAAATTAATATTACTTACTTTGGGTGATGTAGAGTAGCGTACTTTGAGTTGGCCACGCCAAACTTTGTAGGTGCGACGCCACTTCTGTTGGTCAGTGTGAATAGGAAAGCACTGCAAAAATGAGCAGACAAGCCGTAAGTTCCAGCTAGACTTTCTAAAAGCCTTTGTCATTTTTATCTCGTGGATACGCGAAGCGTAGAAACGAGTTGT
>WUCR03306404.1:0-12335 GCA_009858155.3 Phymanthus crucifer
TTTGTCGTGATGCCAGCACCTTATAGCACGGACCTGCGTTGTTGAGCTATAAATTAATTGGAGAAATAACTAATCCCTGTGTCCTTTGCCGTCGTCAGCTTTTTGCTTCGGTCCGGACAACGTTTTTTGGATTGAGTATATTTTAGCTTATGAGACTTCACTATTCATTGGAGGAGATAAAATCGCAAGGACGCCGTTAGGCATAGCAGTCAAGTGAGTTGAGATACGTTTCTGTCAGAGTAGCATAGTCGTGATTAATAAATGTTAGCCGTGTTGGAGATATTCCATTTACCTGCAACATTCTCTCAAAGAATCTGAAGTCAAAGTGCTTAGACCACTTACCTTGAGTACAGAGTCGATCTCCTGTACTAGTATATGGCAGCCGTCTCAAGGACTGGTGCCAATCATCTGTTAGCCTCTGCCTGGCGGACATTAAACCGAGCCGAAGAAAGCAGGGAATGATTTTATCGCCCAGGCAGAATAGCAGTAAAATGTTAGGCCATTTTCAAGTCAAACTGTCAACTTTTCTGTGAGTTTTACCAGTATATCCCTTGCGTCGTGTAACACTCCACAATACCATGAGAACGTAATCTCCAACAACAACTACAGAAAAAGGAAAAAATCGTGCTTCAGAACACTTAGAACAACAACAAAGTGATGACCAGGCTGGGTGTAAACGGCAAGACCTTTTGTTGTTTCTGTCTTTCTTCCCTTCTCTATTCTTTTATTTCATTTTTTCCTCTTTCTGTTTCTGACAAGAACCGATCTCTTCAGGACCCAGCTCGTTGGATTGAAAAGAGTATAAACGTGAAACGTTAGACGAAATGTATGCTATGCTCACTTCTATCTGTAAAACTTGGATTATCAATTGATTCTGTGTGAATGTTCCACTTTCCAGTTACAGAAAATGTATGAACGTTTAAAAATATTTATATAAATTAACGCAGGACCTCTTCAACATTCTTTCTTGGTATATCTGGCTGTTTTTAATACAACATTGATTATTACAACATCTAGTCAGTCTTTAACGAGATATACTTGGTTTTAGCTCTAAGTGTTGCTCCAATCTCGTACTCAGAACTTGCGATCCTCTTGGTCTTCGCCAAGGAACGAGAGACTCTGGGGAAACGGACATTTTTGATCTGATTTTAGACTTCCGGTTCTCGTACTACGCATGAACTTAGGATGGCGTCACTATGACAACATCACTGACTCCGACGAAGGACTAACGTCCGAAACGTCAGTTTCTATGTTTCAAGCCAACGGTGATAAAATTATCCACCACGACATATATGACAACAAGAGTTTGTCCAATGAGAGCATTTCTTTCGGCTCATTTCCGGTTTCTTCGGTACTGACCAGGAGAAAACGCAGGCTCTGGGAACGAGATTGTGGTTGCGCCCAAAAAACAGCAATGTATTATGCGAATGCAAAAACGGAAAATCTTTTAATTAACACTATTTATTACAAAATAGCAATTTTTATTCCATGATGATGCCGTTCACATTGACAAAAACAACAGCAACAAAAAGAAATAAAAAAGAACATCGTAGTTTAGCCAGGAGTCGAAGACTGATTTTCTTTAATTTTCCATACGCCTAAGATCGAGCAAAAAAAGTGTGGAAAGCAAGACGTCCCCATTTGAATTGGCTTCGCAAAACAATGATGGATGCAATGCCAAGACTGAATGAACGAACAAATGGGTGAATCAATACATTGGCCTGGTCATAACGAATGAAAGAAAGTTAATCAGTCCTTTACAAGAGATGCTAATGTAAGGTGTTTCTCATTCGCCAAGAATATATACAACAATTACCGCATGAATATGACTACCGGCTATCTCGTTTATCATGCTGCAAACCAAGCTTAACTGTTAACAAAAGAGATAAAAAAGTGAAGAGGAATGAAAAAAAACAACAAAATATGAATGTTAAATTGAAATATTAATGTAATGTTAATGCTTTAAACCGGCTGAGCTTTACTAGCAAAAATATTTGGATTGTGTTTTCCAGAGCCCCGTGGTTACATATTATATGTACATGTATTATCTTATCAATCGATTCACTCCATGTTGCTAGAGGGATGAGTGAATTTTGCACGCTAAAGCATGTTCACGGCATAACTTATTAGTCTGCGGTTAGACTAAAAATAAGACAATTTGGTGCCAAGGGTTTTCAAATTCAAATGCACCTGTGTGACAAATTGAAGTTGTTCTCTGCACATAGAGTGAGTGCTTTCCCCCAGACTAGTAGATTGGACCGCCTGACGTCCTACGCGACTCGTGAAAACCACAAACTCGACCTTTACATTTCTGAACCTGTCCAGAAATGTTTACCATTGACAATCAAACAATGACATGGTAGCCGTAAATCGTTCAATTCTCGCCGATACGGAGTTTTATCACGCAATGGAAATCACTTAAATGCAAGCAAGTTTTTAATATTTGTTAACAGCTTCAGTTTGCGGGAACTCCACTGATAGCATCATCGAACAATACGACAAATGATAGTAACATTGATGAGAAAAGAAGAATATTCGTCCGCCATCAAATCTTGACAGCTGCAAGCGCCAATAATATGTATTGTTCATGAATTATTTGTCTCAATAGAAGTAGAAAGTGGAAGACATGAAAAAGAGAAATACAAAAATTAAAATACAAATCGTAAATAGCAGAAGAGGTTTAGCTTATTATTGTGCTGGCTCACCAAGCGGAAAACTAAAAATACATCAAGCAAACATCCTGGCGTATTGTAACGTTTAGGAACGGGAAACAAGTAAAAATTACTTTGTTTTCTGTACAGTGTTCTGATGGATGATGTATAGTGGACGTAGGGGAAAAAATGACAGGGAAAACAATGATTAAGTGATATATGATACCAATCACATAAAAGGATTTATCATGAAAAAATCAATTTGTGATATTCATGCCATTCTCATTTCTTCTGTTGAAATAACAAATGCAAATAAGAAAGCGTCTTGAGTAAAAGATATGTTTCGTGTGAGAAAGAACAATTTCATGGGAAACATAACTGATATTTATTTTCAAGAAAAAAAATTAAATTAAATCAAGGGTGTATTTCATGTTTTTTATTGATTTTTCCATATTTCAAATAGAGCGTAGTTTATGTATTCTAAGAGGATATAGAAAACACTAATAATTAGGGACAGGTTTGCCTTTTGTAAACCTGCATGTTATTTCAGTTTTATTACAATTCTGTTCTTCTCTCCGCCCGTGAAAACAAGTCTCGTATCCATATTCCATCTATGATAAAAGTGGAGTGATCCAACAAAGTCAAGTCTATCTTAAAAGTAGAACTATTTTTTGGCAGTACCAAAATCGTAATATTCGACAACTCATTGCAAGCTTTTATTAGAACAATGACATTTTGTTCAATCCACTTCTCGTATTTTTAAGGCCTCTTCAATTCTCTTGAGTACCACTCTGAATTAATCTTACAGACCAAAATATTGTAGGTCTGCCTTACGTCTTGTTAAAATATCTTGAACAATTTCAACTCGAAATGTTCAAGTGAGTTAGTTTTAGGATCTGGATTCATTCGCGATCGTATCAGACATTGTCATTACAGCAATGAATTGAAATTCTTACAGTACTTATTTGTTTAAACTTTTAAGTATGAAGCTTTTTTTGGGATCTTTACTATTGATTTCACTCGTTATAATTAACTATGGTATCTTGTATACTTCCACGATCCGAATTATCTTCTCCCAATTTTCCTTTAAAAGCATAAAGCTAAGAGTACTTTAGAATAATTATAGTCAAACTAGACAATGCCATCCTCAAAGCATTGAGCACTATTATTCTCATTGTACGCATGGTGAGTTCGAGATAATTTTGTTATTCTTATATATGTTTAGCAAAACTGTCATCTGTGCCATTTTTTTAGGGCTTAGTTATTCGCAATCATTATTTCAACTCACAGTAAGGCACTGAAGTTGCATGAAAACCGCACATTTTTATCGTGAAACACCAGCAAGGCTCACAGTTTTCTTTGGTAACGCTGGTTTAATTTGTAAACAATATCATTTGTACGCGTGCGCAGTGCCCGTCAACGCCTTCCTTCATTTGCATAATGGTTATTAGTGAGGTTGACTGTTCAGAGGTTCGATTCTTTTCTATTCCCCCATCATCCAGTAAGAATGAGCACAGCTGCTAGGCTTACTTGGACTGATTTGAATGTGAAAAGCCATCTCTGTGCCTTTTACGCTTTCGACGAGTCCGTTTTGAAACATCAAAAATACAGCGACAGATAGCTTATGTGGCTTGTAAATACGACGTTGCAAGCGAAAAATCCAACAATAACAAATTAGGCTGGTCAAATGAGCGATTGAAAGTCCCTACACAACACCAAGTCTGTCGCCGGGAAAGCATCGAGAATGTTTGAATTGAAAGACTTGTCCGTACGTCTTGGTTTCCTATGTATATTATGGTTGGGCTTTCTTCAAGAAACTGTGTTCGCTGCTGTAGAAGGATGTACTGTCCAAACAGATTGTAGGCCCGGAGTTATTCTTCCAGTGTGGGAAGGAGATCCTTCGACAGGAGCGCGGATCGGCAGAGCTTTTGTATATCTTCTCTCTTTGTTATTTTTCTTCTTAGGCGTATCTATAATTTCAGACCGTTTCATGTCATCTATAGAAATTATTACTTCGAAGGAGAAAGAAATAAAGGTAAAGGACAAAGTCAACGGCAAAGAAAGAGTTGTTACTGTCAAAATTTGGAACGAGACTGTGTCTAATTTAACCCTCATGGCACTTGGTTCTTCTGCGCCCGAAATATTGCTGTCTGTTATTGAAATCTGTGGAAATAAATTTGAAGCGGGAGACCTAGGTCCGTCTACGATCGTTGGCTCTGCAGCATTCAACCTATTTGTTATTATAGGCGTGTGTGTCTATGTTATTCCTGATGGTGAAGTCCGCCGAATCAAGCATCTTCGAGTATTTGCCATAACGGCCTCCACGTCTGTTTTTGCTTACATATGGCTATACTTGATTCTAGCGGTGATTAGTAGAGGAGTTGTCCAGGTTTGGGAAGGTGTTCTTACTTTAGCTTTCTTTCCCCTTCTAGTTGGAATTGCTTACATTGCTGATCGAAAGCTCTTATTCTATCGAGCATTGCGAGGAAAGAGAAGGAAGCAGAAAAGAGGGGGAGTTTCTGTCATTCAGACCGGTGATTTCGATGTCATTGGAGTTCAAATCAAGAAGGATGGCTACACCGATGGTGCTATTCCTGAAACGGATGACAGAGCCTATGCTCTCACTGAACTTGGTGGACCAACTGACTTGGAGGAAGAGTTTGCTTTACACGATTTAACAGAGGAAAGGCGCGAGAAAGCCATTCATGTGTTGAGAGACATCCGTCAAAAGTATCCAGATGCTGACCATGAAACGGTCGAGCGACTTCTAGAACAAGAAAATTTACGACTCCAGCCGAAAAGTAGAGCGTATTATCGTATCGAAGCAACACGTAAGATGGTTGGAAGTGGTAACATGATCAAAATGAAGCACGATAAACTTGAGAAAGCTAGCAGCTCTGTTGCAGATGCTAAGCTTGAGATCCAAGACATCGAGTATGATGACCCATCCGTAGTCAAAGTTTATTTTGATCCTGACGAATACGAAGTGAAGGAGAACTGTGGAAGTGTGTATATGACCATAACCCGCGCTGGTGGAGATATTAATAACACCGTTTTCGTCGATTTTAGGACCGAGGATGGGACAGCAAAGGCCGGGGAAGATTATGATAAGACCGAGGGCACAGTATGTTTTCGACCAGGAGAAACCCAAAAAACCATTTCTGTTGTTATCATTGATGATGATATTTTCGAGGAGGACGAACACTTCACTGTTTCTCTCGGCAATGTCCGCATTGCAGGTCCCGATGGAGATCTTATGCGAAATACCTACCGAGGTCCACCTGGAAAAATCATTCGAGGCGGTAAAGCTACCATCGTAATTCTCGACGATGATTACCCGGGTATGTTCACGTTCGAGGAGGAGTCTGTATCCGTTCCCGAGGCCAATAAAGTAGTCAAGATCCGGGTGAATCGCAACACTGGTGCCCGTGGAACTGTAAGAATCCCCTATCATACTGAAGAAGGTACTGCAAAAGGCGGTGGCGAAGACTATGAGGACGCTGTAGGAGAACTCGAATTTTTGAACGACGAAACTCAGTAAGTACCTTCTTATTTACACCTATTTAGAACTTAAGTTCATTGCTTACAGTAACAGATGGCTAGTAAAAATAAGAAGTTGATTTTGCTTTAATATGTCTTTTAAAATAGATTGATCGTTTCTCATTGTTCATATTGTGACGGTAATTATTCAAACGATTTTCCTAATACATTACTTTTCAAATCATGTGCGTATGTTTGCATGTACTTATATTTGAATTTATTTCTTATCAATATGACTTTCAACTAGTTTTTTAAGGATCCATTTCGTTTTGGAATATACACTTGAGCGCTTTTCGTTGGAAAGAAGTGATATTCACTAAGTCCAGTGGATGTTTACATGGACGAGCGTGACGTATATACCACACTAAGGCCATAGTTTTATACTTTATACCGTAGAAACAGAGGCAAAGAAAGAGAAAATGTTAGTAATTCAGTACTGTATGAACAATACAGCAAATAGGTGATCAATGTTTGTATGTTTGGAGATATGAATATACATGTGATAAGATGTTGAATTTGAATTAATCTAAACTGCACACTATTAACCTGAAATACAAAGTGTCCATTGAGCTTTCATTCTCTCACTCCTTCAGTATTTTTAAAACATATTTTTCCTTACAGGGTTCGAAATTCATTTTTAAAGCAACAAGCTATAAAATGCTTGTGGATTTGAGACCTACCAGCAAAACTAAAACAGCATTGCTAGCAGTCAATTAATAAATGTAGATGTAGATGTAGTCTCAAGCTGGTCACAAAAGAAAAGTGCACTCACACAAAAAATCGAGTTTATTTATTTTCTATTGGCAAATTTAAAATTCCACTCGCATTTTGCGAGTTGACACAATGGAACTTCGAACCCTGCCTTAGATTAATAATTGAGCTGCTCATAGGCAGTTATTCTTTTGATATACAGTTATTCTTTTTTATAGTGTTTACATTCAGCTTTTGCATAGAACTGTGCATGAATGCCCATTTGTAGTTAATTCTCACTGAATGTCAAATAGTAGATAAAGGACAAAAGTTGGTTTTGTGGGATTAACTGAGAAACAATTCAAAATCATAGCATTTGAATTTGGGTTGAATACTTTCTCTGGGCATTTTTTGATCTCTCTCATTCATTCAATCCTGCTTTTTTCTCAAATTCCTCCTTGCACCAGTATAGCTACAATCCAAAGTGTTGGAGTAAAAATATGATATCTATTTAGAGTGAATTTAGTTACACTTTTGAATAACAGTCATGTTAATTCGGGAATTTACTTCAACCAAAGAAGTTGTGGGGGAAAATGGTCAATCTAATCATCCAGTTTTTCCACTAGGATTTTGAAGCAGTTGGCACATAATTTTTAAATTTATGTGACTTCAACTGAAATAGTAAAATAGTTATCCAATGTTTGTAACTTGAATTATTCAACTATTTTTATTTTTGCTGATTTCTGTTTGATTGACAAGGCAGTGACCATAACCCTTGAGTTGTTTTGCATATTTTAAAGTTATAAATTATTAGTGGTAACTGATTTGATTTTAAAACACAATATATTCACAGTACAAATAAATTTATAACATTTCAAATCATAAAATAATTGTCATACTTAAAACACAGAAGCTAGCTGAGACAGCAATAATGGGAAGTATGTTATAAGACCAAGCAATAGATTCAAAGGTGTCACTGAGGCTGAGGGGTAGACAAATATACAGAGCATACATGTATGTGTGAGTTTGAATACTCCAAACGTGTCAAATCATATACAAGGATATCAATTTATCACTAAAAGAAGAAACTGAAGATGGCATAAGCTAGCATGCTGAAACATGTCTTTAGAAATAGTTTGTCTGTTTTTTACAATAAAAAGAAGAATAGAAGAGAAAAACAGACATTGTACTAAAAGCATAAATATTGAAAGCTGAAAAGACTTGTTTGGTTAAAAACTAACTTTTTTGAAATGGAGAGTTTTAATCAAGATTGGAATTTCAGGAAATTTCATGTTTTATTCTATTGCTCTATCTGATTGGCTGCAGTTAACAGTCTAAATTATTGTCGTGTGAGGTAAATGACACAGTTATAGTTATATACAGTGGCAGGCTTGCTTCTAGTATAGTCGCACTATGAGTTATTTAATAATACAATTTGTAAGATTTTGGGCCACCATAAATGAACATAGATCTTTGTACTTTAATTGATAGAGATTTGACATCACAGGCATGTGCAAATCAGCTCAATAGAAGTTCCTATGAGTTCCTGGTATTCAATATCGTTGAATACCATATTGTATGCCAAAGCAGAGAGACATGTTAATGTCTGTGACCACATAGATCTTTATAGAAAGGTCACTTAACACTAAAGGACAGTTTATTTTTACCAGGCGGGAGGAATCAGTTGTTTTGGAAACATTTGGTATAATATTTGTCTGGCCCCTGTTTTGAAAAAAAAAAAAACAATCAAGGAGGCTGGCAGCCACAGAAAAGTGAAGCTCCAGTACTGCCCATGCTACTACGCAATATGTTCTGATGCAATATCAAGCCCATGAATTATTGTGAGCGCATAAAAAACCTACTCAAGTCTTCAAATTTTTATCCGAACCATCAAAATCATGCATATTTTGAGTTTTGAATGCAAAAAATCTTCAAATTTTGTTTGGGACCCTGTGACTTTTTTTGGGAAATCTGAAAGAGTATACCAATTAGAACAAACTATTAATCATTATATGGAATAAAAATAATTTTCATTATAATTCCCAATCTTTTCTTAATTTTTATGTCTTATGTCTGAAAAACGATGTATAATTTTGTGGAAAAATATAGCCAAATTTTGGTTATCGGGGAAGTTATGATTTTTTTCATAGAAAAATGGTTTTCGCTTGTTTTTCAATAAAAAGTTGTTGACATGCTTAACCGTGAATATCTCAAAAACAACTTTGGGACACCCCTTTTTCCTTTGCTTATTTGAAATCGGCATTAAATTTGGGTTAAAACATTTTTATGGTTAATTTCTATGGTAGTCAGCCTCCTTAAGAAATAATATATAAGTACTTGTATATATTATATTAAGACTCAATATCACATTTATCACCTTGGTGTGAAAGAAGACAAGTAATGCTAATGAGCAGTACGCTACTGAGTCTTTATATGTCTCTCATGATTAGGATCATGATGCTGGTGTGAACCAGACCTAATTAATATTCCCTTAATTGATGACCCTGCCTATTCTGAAAAAAAGTTTTGCTTGGATTCCCTTTGAATTTGTAAGTGGAACTGTGAAGAGGACAAATCGAAACCGGTTTCCACTTGTAAAATCGTTTGGTTTGTGCATAAAAGATTTGTATGAGGATTGTACCAACTTAATTATCTTATCAATGAGTTACCTTTGATAGCCTCCCTGGAAAAAAAATAACAGTTGCTAATGAACACTTTATAGGTTATAAGGGTCCATGCATGTGATGTACATATGATGACTACAATCAGACATTAGGCTTATGTATTATAAATTAATATTTTTATAGCAATTCAAAAGACTTTCAGATCATGTTTTACTCTAGCCTGCATCCAGCCGGAAAATTTCTTGAAAATAACCTTCTGTTAAAAAGTGCCAGAATCCTTGTTATGCGTGCCGTGAAAGAAGAAGAGATTTCTGATTGGCTCTCACCATTTCAAATTCTTAAGTGAACTCTCATTGGTCAGGAGATCCTTTTAATCTTTTTCGGCCTTCAGGCATATCAGTCATCGTCGGCAAATGTAGTGTGACTTCGATGGCACTCACCAAGACTTTGAAGTTCAGCTACAAGAACAAATTTACCTTTCCTTTTATAACAAATCTGTTTTCTGGTTTAAGTTGGGTAGCAAGATACAAATTGAGTGTCAGAATATCCTACTTAGACTGCTAATAAGATGATTTTTCTGCTGCAACTGACAGGGAAGCTGTAGATTAAAAACAAATATGGTGCAGGCTGAAGAGATTAGAATGAGCTCCTGATCAGTGAGAGTTAGCATAAGAATTTGAAATGGTGAGAGCCAATTCAGTAATCGCTTCTTATTTTGGGTCATGAAGAAGAAGGATTCTGGCACTGTTTCGCAGAAGAAAAATTTCCAAGAAATTTTCCAGCTGCATGCAGGCAGTTTTACTCCTGATTGTTTTTAAAATACTACATATGCAAGTCATAGTCTACTAGCTTAGTGAGCTAGCTTACTCTAATACATCTGATTCAGCTTGACTATAAAACAAGAGATGTTACGAATGCTCGTTTGACATTTCAAATTTGCATGTTTCCAAGTGAGATGTCAGTTGGTGCTATGTGGTGGAGACCATGTTGTGTGGTTACAAAGTGCAGAGTTCCACTTCAAAACTTTGCAAAAAAACCTTTTAAGCTATGGCTTTTTAGTCTATGTTGAATTAATTTATTACTACTACACAAACAAAGCAGTAACAATAATTGTGTTTAGAGCTAAAGGAGAGGTCCTAGATCTGAGCTCCAAGGAACCCAAGAGTCGCACATTATAAGGAATAGTGTTTCTCACGAGTTCAACCTTGAAACATAGTCTCTGCCCCATAGCAACAACTGACATCTCCCTTGCAAATTTGAAATGTCAAACAAGTGTTCTAAACGTCTGTTGTTTTACAGTCAACCTGACTCGGCTGTAATTATATTAATGGCAGTATATTTTATTTTTCTAAGCCAGAGGCAAAAAATATTATTTGATAATGGCACTACATTTGTTTGCATATTTGATGATTAATTAATAATATATTAAATATTAATTGATAATTAATATAAATATTTTGTCATGTTTTCAGCAAATATATTGAGATTGGTATCATTGATGATGAAGATTATGAAAAGAAGGAAACGTTTTTCGTAATTCTTGGTGAACCGCAACTTGTCAGAGATGAAGATGAGCCCCGCCCCTTATCAGATGACTATGATCCAGAAAAAGAGCGTATTGAGGAGCTAGGAAAGCCAAGACTTGGTAAGACTACTACAGTATTAAAGTTGTATTTTCTTGTCATCCCTAAGGTCTAAAAACATATGACCCACTTTGGAGTTTGTCAATTCATATGCTACACTTGCTGAGGCACTTTTAAAAGGAAGAAAGAGAACAATGGTTCTTACAGGTTTAGAGAAATAATTAATTGCACTACCTCATAGAGCTCTTGTCTCTTCAAAGATGGAAGAAAAACTGTAACAAATGAGACTTATCGAGCAAGTTGAGGCTTTGTACATGAAAAGAGTTAATCAAATGAAACTCAAAAATAGAATAAAAAGGGGTGGGCCACCATGTCTTGTGATGACAGCTGTCAATCAAGTAGCCAGATTAGACATGCTATATGTTATAGGTATTTCAGTCTTCAAAAGCAAACCGTCTTTTACTTCACATGGAGTTTTTGTTAATTGATACAGTAGTTAATTTTTTTCTTTAGAAGATGCAACTGAACAGTTCGAGGGCTTTGTGGTCTTCAAACCCTTTTTTGCCCGAGGGGCAACGTCGAGATATCAAGAGGAAGTGACAATCAATCTACTTGTGATTTTTTCCCATGCTTCGCCTTTGTTGGCTTGTCAACTTCACTTCTCATTGCAATCTTTTGATGTTGCCCCTGACAACATGCACATCTTATCGCCAAAATGTCACGACAAAACATCACGTCAACTTGTGGCTTGTCAAATTGAACTGCAAGGCATAATGAAACTTTGGATTCCATTTTTCTTAAAAACGCCATCACCCAATCAGTGATGTTTTTTTCATCATGTGGCTGAGAAAAAATCCACTAAATCATAAAACAAAGCAGCTTGTTCAAGCATTACTTAGAGAACCCAGCTTCGACTGACAAACTTGCCATTTGCACTCAGTCTCTCATGCAAAGAAAAGTGATTAGCAACGAGACCCTTGTTGTGATTTTCCATTTGGTTATGTTGTATCCATGGCTTTCTTATGAAATATTAATACATTGTTTTCAAATGTAAAATGTAGCAATTTCCACAAATCATATTATGGTCAATCGAGAGTAAGAGACATGCACATCCTTCTTTTACTTGACAGAGTTTTCTCTTGATACACAAAGTGTAATATATTAAAGATATTTATAGTACACTCAACAAAATTACTCGCTTCTGATTGGTCGAGAGGAGTACAATTATAGCGTTAATTGTACTCCGT
>WUCR03306496.1:0-12335 GCA_009858155.3 Phymanthus crucifer
AGGTCCCGAAGTCCATACGAAGCTCCAGCTCTGCGGATGTCTCGGAAGTATGGTGGTGGAGTCGTGTTTTTTTTTTTTTTTTTTTTTTTTTCACTGAGCGGATCTCAGTTCCAATTCTTCTTATTCTTTTTCTTCTTCTTTCTTTCTTGGTTTTCATTTTTTCGGGGGAGGGGGATTTTTCTATTTCACAATCTTTTTACAGTATTTTTTGGAGCTAAGGGGTATAGATTGCAAGGGGTTTGGGGAATGGCCTTAAACTTGTCTAAGGTTTTTCGATGACAGAAAGCAGGCAGCCTTGAAGAACGTTTTTCACACAATCCTTGTATCTTCAAAGGGGGCCCTTGGTCCTTCCTTTCCCCTTCGTTTTTTCCTTCCTTCTTTCATTTTTTCTTTTTCTCCATATATATTGCATATCTCAACGTATTCTTACAGTAACCATTTTTAGAGCTTGGCAAAACTGAATGTTAACTCTGTACACAGGAAGACCAAAACAAGTCACAGGAATCAGTTTTTTGGCGACCTTCAACGACTTTCCGATTCTAACATCGTCCCAGTTTTCTATAATCCGTAATCCTATCAATTTTTTTATTTCTTGTCAAATTGGAACTAGCGCTCCACGTCCGATGCATACAGTGCGAAAGTAAGACGATGAGGGACTGGTCATAAAGTATAGGGGAGGGGGGGGTAGGCCACAATTTTTGTGCACATCAAAAGGGGTGGGCTAGAAAATGCTGTGCACTCACTTTAGGAGTGGGCCACTTTTTTCCTTGAAAATTTGGGTGGGGGTCATATGATTATGTGCAAAAATATGAGGGTGGGCTAGTGGAAAATAGTCGTGTATTTATTTAATATTTCCTGTCCAACCCCCACCCCTCTGTACTTGACCAGTCCCTGAGAACAGCCTTGGTCGCTACTAGCGACAAAAAAAAAAAAAACTTTTGACACGATACTCAAGGTTACTGCTAAAAATTCTCAAAAATTGCTGTTGCCTGTAATAACGAAATGTGTCAATAAAATAGATCTGACATATTCACATATTCATTAAACCAACAATCTAGGCGTTTACCATTATCATAATCGTTTTCACTATAACAGTATGCAAATAAGAGGAAATCCATCAAGTCGGCGATTCAAAATTTATCTTGAATTTCATGTCGTTTTAACATGAAATTTTTCCTCGAAGATATTTCATTTTAAAATCATCCGAATTTCTTTACTGAATCACAGTTTGATTTGTATATTCATCGACATCAAACAAGCACCACAGTTACGTATTTCATAAGCAAGCTTTCTTTTGTCTTCAATCGAATGTACATAAATACCGAGTCATGCAATCGAGCCGTACCGTGTGACGCCCGAGTTTATATCCCCCAGCCAGCCCCGTTAGATAAACCAAGGAAAAACAGCTACTCTTAATTACGAATAATATCTACCATCGCTTTAATCTTGTCCTTTTCTTTTGGAACTAAAGATTTCAAAATGAGCTTGAGTTTTCAGTAATTAATACAGAAAGAAAACTAATTTGCTTTGCCCAGAATTCGGTTTCTTGGGGCGGCGTTTTATTGTTTGGAGCACATTTTAAAAGCTGCATAAATATATCGGTAAAATGATAAGTTTCGAGAAAACGTAAGTGATTCAATGAAAATTAGTTTTCTTAATAAACGCCCAGCGATAAATTCTGAACTTGACTCGCCCTCTCTTGGATCAACGACCGGAAATCCTTGAAGGGTTTACACGAACTGCTTGGAATACCAGCTTTGAATGGAGTCTCGAACGAACTGCACACCCACCCAAATTTTATCTAGTTGTCAGCTCCTATCACTACGAAACGTCTCTCATTTGCATCCAGATAACTAGTTTACCATTTTGTATCCAGTAGACCATATAAAATGCCAAAAAACATGACTGAAAATAAACAACGCTTCATTGTCTTTGAACTCGTGTTCTGGGGAATATTTTTACACCGTCCGCGCAATGAGCTAAGAAGAAAAAGCAAGCCCCACAAATGTTATAAACAAATCTTTTTGAGCAAACTTTTCGCTAGGATAAGAAAGCTCTAAAATCAATGGAGATATCGCTTATTTCTCCTGGTAGATTTCTGTTGTAACTCGTTGTTTTTAGGTCACGAAGGGCGGCGTCACGATTCGCTGTGTTTAGACATAGTAAACTATGGTTTAGAACGCGTTCTTGCCCCTTAAATATTGCTTTCGCTACTTCAAAGATTTACTAGTATTCCCCAGTCCAAAACAATGACATTTAGATTTCTTCGACTTATTATGCATGTAGCGAACGAACTCTGGTACTAATATAATCCTCGAAGTATAATTTTGAACTCGAGAAATTTTCTTCTTGTACATACGGTATATTCTTACTTGTCTATCTAGGCTTTCTATTTCTGAGTATGCCATGGTTATATGGTTGTTACATGTAAATGAATTCCTGGGACAAGAAATTATAGGCACCTTTTTCGAACGGATTCAACCCCAGCGAGTAGTAGGCCCAGGCGTGGCTATCAGAGCCAAACAATAGAACCACTCCTATTAGAAGCTTTTCTCTGGCAAGTAGTCGTTTCATCGCTTGTCCAATCGCCACGTATTGAGGAAGCGTTTCTATAGGAACCACCTCACGGTAGCAAAAATCTTTTTGTCCTCTTTGTAAAAATGTAGAAGCGAAAAACCGACGCTGTCGAATCTCTGCCCAACCCCGTCCCCCCAAGGGAGATTTTCGTGCCGGCCGCAAGACTTCGGGTGTGGTCATTGACGTCTTGTTTAGTTGACGAACAAGATGGCGTCGAGCGAAGAAAGCTCTACACATACTCGAACTGTACAGAAAAGACCCAAGAAAACCCAGGATCAAGCCTGCCAGTTCGATGCCGAGCTTCTCGAAGGTTAGCTCATTGATATGTTTGTGCTTAGGCCGCCATTTTTATCCGGTCGGTAAAGAACAATGGCAAGGAAAGCAATCGATGCTTGGTTTGTGACTCGTTTTATATTTTTTATTTTACAGAGGAAACAGCCACGTGTGAAGCCTGTAGTCAAATATCCTGGTATGTAGAATAGGGTTTGGGATTTTTACTTGGATTTTCCCGTGTTGGAAGAAGGGTATTAGCGAAGGATTGGACGGAGTTTGGGCAGCGAGTTGTGAACACATGCATCGTGTTGCTTAGGGAATATAATAAAGCCGGTCTTGGGCCACTAAAACCTCCGCTCATATTCGTACTCTTTTCAATGCCGATCAGCCACATTTTCAGCAACCAAATCCGCAGAAACACGTCGCAAAGCAAGGTATTTTTCGATGGACGATTTGAACTGTCCTTACAGCGTTTTTATTCCGTTCATGGTATTACACAACACAATGTTTTGAATTGAGATCCAAAACTCGAAAAAAGGCAAAATTTCCAAGTATTTTCTATTCCGATCTCTATCATGTATATTCGTGCATCTTATACTATACAAGAAGGGCAAAACAACCCTTGAAAACTTCGTCCAAGGATTTGTTTAGCCGTTCTTCTTATCCTCTCGTAGTGAACTGCTCTCTGGGCATTTTAATTTAGCGTGGGAAGCATTTTGTACCGATCGGAGAGTTAGCCAATCTTGAATAATAAATGTACTTTTCACGGCTTAAAAAATATACTGATTTACCTGACATTATTATTTGAACCTTGCGATAGAGCTTTAAAATCAGAACCTTGCACGGGCAATTCGATTGTCGGCTTGTAATAATAAAAGTACTGCAAGCGCGTTCCATGAACTCAGCTTCCTGTTACAAACTACTCCACAAATATTAAGCTTACCACCTCGTGTTTTACCTTCTAATGTAATTTTCCCTTGTAATATTCGAGCAGAATACACCAAAAAAGCATTAGGCTCTAAACTTCGGCAATTCCTTCAAGTAAAATAAACTTATTAAATTGCTTTGATTGCTCGTGTATGCACTAGTCCTCGTGGGCACTCTCTCGCCTGACCTAAAAAGCGAGCTTCCGGAAACTGTGTTTACTTTACGATTCTTCGTCTTTTCACGGTTTTTATGATTTTTAGACATTCTATATTTTTACTGAACATTTTCCGTTCACAGGAATATAGATAAGTTAACCGAGTGTTGAGTTTCGAAAGCCCAATTATTTAACTTATCTTCATACGTCACATCTTACAAAAAAATTTTCCTGCTCATTGCACTGTAAATTTTTTCCATAACTTTTCTTTGTCTTGTTTTTATTTCTGAATAATTAGTTAATTAGGACAATTTCTGTAAATAAAAGTAAGTTATTTGTTTCCTAAGATCCAAAATAGTACAAAAAAATTTCATCATTCTCAAAATGTGAGCTAGCTCTTAGGGAAGTTGAGACGTAGATCGCCTGTTTATACTAGTAGTGGGTTTTTTTCCAAGCATGGATTTCTAGAATAGCTTTAACAATGTGAGGGCATATATTGGTTTAATTGTTTTTTATTCAAGCAAGAAAAGAGAGTTTTCAATCATGCTTAAGAAGACTCTCCTCTCATACCTATTTAGCAGACCCGCCCTACTCAGCTTCTTCAATCAATTAATGCCTTTGGTAAAAAATTATCCAATCCACTGAGAGTATAACAGGCATAGCGAGTGATTTGAGACGTTGCCTTTCCTTACTTTAGAGATTTGAAATGGACATTATTTCAGCCACTGAACCATAATCATTAACTGAAGCATAAAACTCCAATCTCCGAATCGACAAAGGTTTTTTTGTTTTGGTGATTAATTTAATATTAAAATAAAATACCTTCCTTTACTTTATCAGTGATTTGTTTTTAAATCAAAACTGAAAATAATATGCCTAGTAGAAGGGGGCTACTCCTCATTTTCAAAAAAAGGCAATCACTGTATTCATAAAATGATTTGCTTGTTTGCCTTAACTGTGGCTGTTCAAAATATGACTTGTAAATTAAACCTATTGATCTTCCTTAATACTCAAATCATACAGGATTTGGCTATAAGACCATGAAATATGCCAGGCATTATGTTTACAAACATCCACATTGGGAGATATTCAAAACAGTAATAAGAGTTTAAGATCTGTAAGGAATTCATTATCTGAACAATTTAAGAAAAGATGACATATCTAGATGCTGCTTTTATTAAAAAGGAATTTCTACAGTTAATCAAAGACATTTGATTTTAAGAAATGTTATTTATAAAGGCAATAGCTGTTGGTTGATATTTGATGTGTTTTTTACATGTTCATTAATTATAATCTGAGCAATATCAAATTCCTGTTATTTAAAGCCACATTAATACAGTATGGTTGTGAACTAGTTATAGCACTAGAAATTATTTTCCTCATATGAGTATTTTATCTTATTGCCTTCTCAATTCCTGTAATTTGGTAATTTTCATTTTATTTGTGTCCCATAACTATATCATCATAATCATCAACTTAACACCTTGACACCTAAGCACTACAGTCTATCATTTATTTCTCATTCATGTATTTCATAGTGCCATGTGGTCCACATATTCATACTGTTCCATTTACATTACCACGACCTAACTTCTTTTTTATTCTGGCCTGCTCTCAGTCTGACCTCTAGCTTAGCTGGTAGAGCATCAGTCTATTCTTTATTTCTCATTCATATTTTTCATAGTACATCTCAGTCATTTTGACCGGTCATGTTTTGCATGTCCATTCTAAAATGCTTTTGGCCTGATAAAATGTCCTGTTTCCATCCATCCAAACCACCGTTATTTTAAGCCCTGATCACTGTTTGCATCATCACTGCTTGCAGTGTATCACCACCGTCATAAAAAACGTTATAATTATTGTTATCGCAACAGCAGCTTGCATTCACTATAGACTTTTTTTGAATCAACAAACATTACTAAAATGCTTCACTGCAGATGCCTTTGCACATTCCTTTCCTATCTGTATCATACTTTACTAATTGATTGTTTTTTTTTCACAGCTCAAGAGATGCTTTAGAAAATTGCTACTCACAACCTCACGTTATACAGGTATTATGCCTAACCACTTATAACAGTTTGAATGAATTATTTTCTTTTGGCGACTCCAATGTCTGACATAGATGCTATCACTCTATACACAATACAAAGCAAGAAAAATCTTTCTTAAAAAAGCTATACACCTAGTGAAAGATGTTTTTAATCATATTCCTTTCTCACTAAATTTCAAAAGTTCTTTCTTCTTATGACAATCGTCTTCCAAGTAGGTGCATCTATTATTTAATATTTGATATCAAGGATTAATGTATGCATAATAATCTCTAATGTTTGCAGTTCAAGTGCCCACATTGTAAAATAACCAAGGGAAATTTTCTTTCTTCATAATGACATGCTTTCACTTAAACTTTCAAGTGGCACATATGACCACACTCTGTTTGTTAATGGCAGTTCCTACACTATTATTACTAACCAACGTTATAAAACCCTCAGTGTCTTTACCCCATATTAACCACCTTTCATATATTAATAACTCATCGAATAGTGCCTTTGGTCATACAGGTGTTTTGGTATACAATGTGGGCGCCTATGCAGATAATCAAATCTTAAACAAGTATAATATAGTTCATTATACATATCATCATATATATCATCATATATATCATCATATATTTATGTGCTTTTTATGCTGAATTCTGCATCCTCAGTTACCATAAATAATTATTTTGCACATGTATGAGGTTCAAGATTCTTTTTCCTTATGCTTTCATGACTTCTAAAAAAGCAAATTTGCAAAATAACAGCAAAATTATTTTGTGTATTTGTTTTCAAGCTTGATCCAGAGGGACATGTACAAAGAACAACTGTAATTAGAGTTGTACCAGCAGATGAAGATGACTTCCAGGTAGTTTGAATATTTATTTTTATTATTTATCAATTATTATTCATTATTATCTATCAATTATATTATTATGATCATATTCAAATGTTATATTGTGCTTTAGAAGTATTAAATTATTATTATTTATTATTATTATTAGGTGAAATTATAAATAAATAAATAAATAAATTGGGGTTGGCTAATCATCCCCACTTGCAGCCTAGTAGCTGAATTGAGGGGACGCAGCTTAACGTGGCAAAGTCGAAGGCATACAAGGGTGCCTCTGGCTGCCATCATACGACTCATGTCTGGCCATGGAACACAGCCTAGATCGAATCAGGGTTGGTTTTTATGGAGGGAGAAAAACCAGAGAAAAACCTTGAAGCACAGGCGAGAACCAACAAACTCAACTCACATATAATATACTCTCCAATTTGAGTCACTCTTGTTGAGATCAAAAGTTTTCAGTTATTATTTACCTAGTTAGTTTGTTTTGTTAGCCTCATGCACACTCCTGAATAACTAAATGAATTACCAGTTTGATCATATAATAGTGCAAATGAGAGGTTATTCCTAAAAAGCATATCTCCCAGCTCCTAAGGATTGAATTGTAATTTAGTAGTTGATTTTTGTAGAGGGAGGAAAACCAGAGAACCTGAGGAAAACCCTCAAATCACAGGAGGGGTTCAACAACTCTCATAGTATTTAAAACATGCGTCGGAGTGTCTTATGTGGTATACCTCATGTGTATACATGCATGTGATGACGTGTATGGTGGTTCTGATTAAATCGTAAGCTTATGAATTATTAATGAGTGTTTTAATCATGTATGCATGATACTAAGCTCAGCAGAGCTCAAATCTGAGTTATCTTGTAAAGTGAGCACTGCTCTAGCTAACAGCTATGTAACTATTAGTTATTACTTTTATCTAAATTGGGCTCCCTGTGGTGGTACAGGTTTGTAAAATTCTCTAAAAATTTATAGACAACTAAAGTTTAATGTTAGTGTGAAAAATATATAGTATTGATTCTATTTCTATACATGTTTCATTGTAGCAGAGATCAGACTCACCTCTTCGATTTGCCGGTGGTGGCCATTGTAATGGCAAAGACAGTCCGCCAACTGTGATTGTAACCCCTGGGGACCACATAAAAGAAGAGTACTTGTTACCAACAGAAGATGATTATCCCTCTACACATTCTCCCCATATTGCCTCTTATGAGTGAGTTTGTTATGATTTCTTTATTGAACAGACATTCCAATGTTTTGCTCATAAATGTATCATGTCACAGAAAGGACAGTATTAAACATTAAATTTTGGGTTTATTTTTCACAGTGGAGACAGCCCAACAATGGTCAAAGATCCACGCCTTTCTTCAGAGTAAGATACATTACATGAAACGTTTATGCTATCAATTTTGGTGATTGCAGTGGCAATGTTATCACATCCACATTGAACTAGTAAGCCCGGTGATTTGATTTGATGCCTCACGCTTAGAATTTAGTGCTATTCTTAGTGATTTGGTCACAGAAATCCCCAAAAGTAACACTCGGAGTCATACAACAGTTGCTAGAGTAAATGGAACTTAAGATATGATATATGTGGTTAGTAATTTATACCTCCAACTATATTTTTATCCTAGTATAAAACCTCATGAAGGCATGAAAAGAAGAAGGATTCACAAGTGTGATTATGAGGGCTGCACAAAAGTGTATACAAAAAGTTCACACCTTAAGGCACACCGCCGCACACATACTGGGGAAAAACCATACAAGTGCTCATGGGAAGGGTGCACATGGCGGTTTGCAAGATCTGATGAACTTACGAGACACTACCGAAAACATACTGGAGCCAAACCTTTCAAGTGCGTTCATTGTGACCGGTGCTTCTCAAGATCAGATCACTTGTCTCTTCACATGAAGCGGCACTGACTAGAGATGGTGGGCACCTCATGAAAGATGAAGACAAATTCGAACAGGCTTGATCCAGTCAGTACAACATGGCTTGTATTTCTCTGGAAAATTCAAGACCTTTGCATGAGGTGAGCTCGGCAACACGTAGCTTGCAACAATCTGTGTGCTTCATAAACCCACTAGGTGAAAGACACATATTCAGTTATTAAGCACAACAAATCTACAACGGCAGCCACACATGTACTCTGAAATAGACAGCTCTATGGTGGTACAGGGTTATTTTCTTGGACAAGGTACTTGTTCAATGATTTTGTACATAGAATTTAACATACATCTAAGAAGATAGAAAGATGCCTCTAGTTGCTTTTCCCTGCAATATATTTAAAATTTTGCTAATTATATTTCCTCATGGCATGATTTTTTAATGGCTAACATCGAGTAGAATGAGTTTCAGATCAGAATATAGTACATAAGAGAGAGTGCACATTGTTTTTAAAGCATTTGGAAAAGGATAAATCATAATTTACCTACCACATATAACTAAATTCAAAAACAGGCAATTATTGTTGAGCCAGTTGCTTGGGCAGATATAAAAAGAAATAGCCCTTATTTGTTGTACTACAATGTTTTCTCATAGAGAATATGATTCTTTGTTTAAGGTGTATCCATGTTCATGTGTCTTCTCATGCACAACCGTTAGACAAAGAAATGATACTCTAGGGAATGAAATGTGAGCTGAAATGGGAAAACACTGTAACACATTGAATAAGGTCTATAGAAAAAGGATTTATTTTAAGACCAATGGATGATAATTGGAGTACCCTGGCTGAGTTGACCCTAGTGTTGCAGTTGGCAAAACAAAACCTTCAAAACCAGTTGCATAAATAACCAACATCCTCCCATTGCCACTGGCTCCTTCATTAACATGTTTTTTGCTCACAAATTTAATCATATTACTATGGATGTCAGCAAACTGTCTGTTTGAGATAGAAAATCATTCCACATTTTTGCGTCATAAAGCTACTGTCGCACTGAAAAACCTTGTTTATCTATACATTCCTTCGTCTAGGATGAAAAATTTTGTCCATTTTCCTTCATTTGTCTTTACTACTCTCAATCTACAGGACAATAAACTAAAGTGCTCTTACTAATTATTAAGTAATGCTTTTCCCACATGAAAACCACAAAGGAATGTGGAGATAAACATCAACCTTTTTCTTTGTGACAGTAGACGTTATGACACAAAAAATGCGACTTGTTTTTCTGTCTCAAAAAGACAGTTTGCTGACATCTGTAGTGTATATTTCAATAGTTAGAAAGATTGTTGGAGTCCATTATAACCCTTTTTTCAAGTTTTCAAAACATCAGAATTAGGCTCAGAGGGCACATCAAATTTAATGCATGAGCTTGCATTTTGAGCACAAAGATTTTATAGTGCTGAAGGTTTTGTTTGAAGTGTCAAAATTGGGAGTTATCCATTCAACATACATAAATTTAATCTGGAGTAATCTAAGGCCTGGTTCACACAAGCATCATAATCGTAATCATGAGCAGCATATGCAGACTGATGATAAATGTGATAGAGTTATTTTCGTATGAGTGGGAACCTTCACGGCTACGATACATTACAGTTATGGCAGGAATTTTGAATACTGTTATGGTTACGATTTGGCATAGTAAGTTTCCCGCTCATATGAAAATGACCGGGTCTTTGGTACTGCGTATGATTATGGTTACGACGTTGGTCTGAACCAGGGTTAAAGCATCAGAGACCTGGCAGGAAGTGATCTTTCTCAAATTCACTGGAGTATTGCAGACTCTCCAAAAAATGGTTTCAAGTGGAATGATGGCTTGACAAAACTATACAGCTATTTCAAAAAAAATGATGGCGTGAATGGCAATGGCATTTGGAGAAATGAATGAAATACCAACTGCCTCAGTTACGAAATACCTGTGGGTCCAACATTTTTTAAGTGTTTTATGAAATGAATCATCCTTCAGAACCCAGGGGTATTAAAATTCTAAGATTGCATGTTTGCCAAACAGAAATTCTGTCACTAGGATGTTGTTGTTTGCATAACAAACTATTTTTTGGTGAAAAGCTTTGTTCACTACTTGATGTTGGGTTAATGTTGACACTTCAATAAAAACTGGGAAATTTTCACGTGAGCAGATGAGCCATCTCTTGAGAACTCCAATAAATTACTTGGGACTTCAACAGCAGTATTTTTCTAAACCATCATTTGTTTTTAGATAATAAAGCAAATTGCAAAGAATACATGGTTCCCTCAAATTTCACTAGGGTTCCTTTAAGTATATGCCAAGGAATTCGAAACTCATCATATGTATAATATTATATGTAAAGTAAATTTTAGCTACCGGTATTCTTAATCAAAATTAATCTCCAAACAGAATTACTTATGTATTTACCACAGAACAAGAAGACAGACTTTTGTATACAACTGCCAATATATCTGAAACTCACTTATGGTAGCTTTGCTTGAAATCAGAGATTTATTCTCGGTGAAGGATTTTTGAAAAGTGGATGAATTTATTTTTACCCAAAAATATGCTTCTAAAGTCACATGTTGTATAACCACTATCAAAGGTATATAGTTGTGGAAATTGGATCCAGTTGGTCTGATCCATGGTGAAGCTTTTCTTCTCTTCTCTCCAGAAAGGTGTCAAAATGTTGGTTCCCCATCACATTCTTGAAATGTGTCTAGTTTCCAAAACTATATAACTGTTGATTAGAACTAATTTTAACAGCAAATCTGAACATGCAGGAATTTGAATGCCACTGCGCACTATGAAAAAAAAAACATAGAATTTTGTGGATAGATAGACTTTCCTTGTGTTATATTAAAGTACTCGTATCCTAGCTTGAATGCATATTTTAATGAGCAACTGCATTGTTTTAGTCAGGATACAAGTTGTGTGGAGGTAAAAACAACAGATTTAGTCATGAAATCATAAATTATCAATCAAACAATAGAAAATGCTAAGCTTAGCTTAGCTTGTTTTATGGATTAAATAATATTTTAGTCTATGCACTTCCACCTTTGCTTACCTCCCTGAATCATCTAATTTTCAATGTTACATTCATTGCATCGGTATCGAGAATAAGTCATTCTCTATCTTGATCAATTCTTCAGGGATAAAGCTCCAGGTTTTCACGCCATACTCTTACAAAACAGATTGCAGCAAGTAGTATAGGGACAATCTACAAGAATAGGACACTTACATTATTACGTCATGAATCTCTACTACCAGAATCCCTTGCACACTCTTTTGTTCAGTTATTAAGCACCTATTGTCTTTTTATTCTTGAGGGAATACCAACTAGAATATAAAAGAAAATCTGCGAAGCATTCTGGTAGTATAGGTCAAATGACATAATCATGCAAACGTCCTATTAGCTTGATACAAAAAAATTATGTGCTCTAGATTTAGAAGTATATACATTGTTATAAAAGCTAATAAAAGTACACAATGCATTGGATGATTATTACTAGTATTAGACAGTTACAACAGAATTGTGCTCAACTATTTCAAATTAGCAAGTTTATTTAAACTTGATGGACTTCTCAGCAGAATGAATAATTCTTACTT
>WUCR03306579.1:2003-12328 GCA_009858155.3 Phymanthus crucifer
GTTTATTTTAAAGACCAGAAAGCTTCCAAACTCCAAGTAAGGGCCATTTTTGGTTTTTTTGCCCCATACTGATAGGGCTAGGGCCTACCGGCCTTACCCCCCCCCCCCCCCCCACACACACACACAGTTTTCCTTCTATGCCTTTTAGTATGTTATTTTTATTTTACACATTCCCATTCCTCAATCCTTAGCCCTTCTACTTTAAGATTCCTCCATGTTACTCGTGCTAAGCAATGTCATCTGCATGGGTTGTTCATAGTACAATAATGTGTCTAGATATCATAATTTTATTTATGATTTTTTTGTTCTCACAGGATTGTTGGTGACAATATAGATGCCCACATAAATGCACGATACCAATCCACGGTGAACACCAATAAGTCAATTCACTGGACACAGCAGTATTCAGTTCTTGACAGGGTGAACGAACCTCTGGACAACACTGAGCCCAAGAAAGCACTAAATGATGTACAGCTGGCTGACTTGCTTCCAGTGAAAGAAGTACAGGATTCATTTAAGAGGAATTGTGCTGTACTAATTGGCCGATTGATTGTGAAGTACTTACGGCCATTTCATGGTATGCAAGATATAGTTGAATACCACATTCCACACCCTCATAGCAAGGAGATGTCAAAGAAGTCTGACATTGTAAGTAGTATTGTCAATAGTGTTCCTCCCATTATTAACCAGTAGTAAAGCATACTGATAAGGCCATCATCCAGAATTGCCATTAAGATACAATATAATTTCTATTTTTAGTGCTGTTTGGGTTTACAATTTAAAAACCCAAACATTGCTGGAGAAATGGCTCAGCTTCTTATGATCAATCAAGAAAAATATGTCCCATGCCTCCATAAAGAAGATCAACCAGTGATTGCTTCCAGGATTCCGCTTCATGGAGACCAGCTCTTTGAAGAAAGGGCCAGAAATGTCCAGTGGACATTTCTTGATGGCTGTAACCCTTATGATAGACTAGAAGGCATGATCACCGAGGCTGCAGACTGGCATGCAAAACTAAACCTTTATGCGGTAATATCACTGGTGACTGCAGGGCTTAAAATAACTGCCAGATATCTGACAATGTCTGGCCAAAATTGACTGTTGTCTGGCTAAACAGCAAAGATCTTGGTCATTTTGACTGGTCACCTCTGGCCGAAATAACTTTTTGCTGGACAACATATCTGGCATCTGAAATGTTGTTATTTTAAGCCTTGAAGTGAGATATACAATAGGGGTACAATATTGGAAGGCTTTGTTTTTATTAAAGCACTATGGAATGTACCAACAAAATACTAAACTCTTTGCAATTAAAATATTTAAAATAATGCATTTTACATATGCAGTCAAATGTTCAATGCAAAGTACATGCATTTTTCTATCTGAACAGATTGTGGATGACTTGTTCAGCTTTACATTCCCGAGGCCATATGGGTTAGCAGCCACAAGTTGGTTAAAACATTTATTATTACTTCAACAGGTCAACACACTTGTACATTTGGTACTGGTAATAATATATATTATTCACAACCAATTTATCTTTTGGACTAGCCAGAGTTGTAACTGTAATTTACTTGCTCTAGATTGAATTCGAGACATTTGTTAGTGACAACTCTGCAGGAGAGGTTGGGACTAGTAGAGCCAGCATGAATCGCACTGGCAAGACAAGGGCTGCTCAAGGAGTGAAGAAATTCTTCAATGAATACAAGGACTTCCACCAATGTGAAACCCAAGCGCACATTTGTGCATCATTTATGGAAATGGTCAATATGAATGACGTGAATGGTATGTAACTAATTATTGATGGTTTTCAACCATTCCCATGAGAATGACCAAGACAAAAGGGTCCATAAGTCACGGTGGTGGTTTTCTTTTGTCAGGTCCACCAGCAATGGCTGCCGTCTTTTGTTCAGTTTTCTCTCCTGGGAATGGTTGAAAACCAAGAATATGTCATTTAATTTATATTTTGAATATAAAGTATGTTATAAAGTACAGAAGGGGGTGGGCTGAAAAAAAAAGGGGGGGGAGGGGGTGGGCCATGATTTTTGTGCATGCCAAAAGGGGTAGGCCAAGAAAAAATAAGCTACATATTAGGGGTGGGCCATGAATAATTATGTTTCATTTCTTTCAAAGTTGATTTGAAAGGGGGGTGGGTCACCAATTTTTGTATGCAAGGATACAGGGGTGGGCCATGTTTTGCGTGTGTTAGACGAACAAGGGTAAGCCACCCAAAAAAGACATCAAAGAATCCTGATTTTTCTGGCCCACCCCCTCCTGTACTTTACTGACCAGTCCCTTAGGATGGACTGAAAAGCTTTACTTGCATTACATTACATAGTACATACTATGCTTAAAATGTTCTTTCTTTCTTAAACCAATCAGACATGACTTTCTAAAAACAAAATAACAATAATACCGGTATTTCTCATTGGTTGATAAACAATAATCCTCAGATATTTCTAAGGTTTTCAATTCACAATGTATATTACTTAACATTTAGTTTTATTTGCAACACAGATGAAAACTGTGATCTTAATATCCCAGATAAAAGTGCTCCAAAAGAAACCAGAAAGGCATGGTTCACTCAGCTTTGTCAAGATTACATTGAGAGGATTTTTGGAGATGGTGCAATGCTAGCACTTGTCAATCAAGTGGATGAATTACAAACCATCTTTCAAAATAGATTTGAATGTAGACAAATTGGATGCCAAGCAACATTTGTGCATCACTCCAGGCGTGTCATGTAAGTCATTATTATTCCAGGAAAGGGAGGAGGTACTCCTTCCAGTTTAGGGTGGGGATCTGCCAGCCCTTCAAACCCTGTCCTCATTCCAGAGAGCACTTGCAGAATCCAATACCCAGCATTTTGTCAGCTCTCATATACCTCTGAAGTTAAATCCCCTGATTAAGGGAGAACATGATGTTACACATCCCTTACCCGAGTAACATAACTCTAAGATTTTGTTATGCATACAGTAAGGCATTGAGATTGGGCAAAAAAAATAGGAATAGGTTAATGTTAAAACTATTTTCTCTTTCCACTAGCTTAACCTTGGTTTGAAAAATCATTTGATCATTTATATGCATTACAGTCATGAGATAGAGGTACATGGACTTACTGTGTGGACTGGAGATGAAGAGAGAGATTTCTTCGGCTATTATTACTGCCGAGCCAAATGTGGAAGAGTTTACAGCACAACATCAACCAGAAATAGGTACATGTAATACATGATGAATCAAGTCACTGGTCTATATGACATTTTTGCTAAAAATAAAGAAAGGATTCAATGCTCATTCATTTTGTTATTTATTAATAGACATGAAAAGACTGATCATCCAGACTATGAAGGAAATGGAACACAGGAAACCCCTAAGGAAGATGATAAGGAAGAAAAAGATTCTGAGGACTACATATACAATTACCATAGGGCCAAACTTGTATTTGGTCTCCTGATTCTGGAATTTGAAGATGCTATTAAGGAGGGGGATGGTGGCAGAGTACTTAATGTTTATAAGATTGCATTACTATTTTATAAGAACAACAACCATACCAAATATGCATATATAACTTTATTTTATTTAGTAAATGAACATGCTGCCTTAACTGCCTTCCAAGCAAATTCGTTAAAGCACAATAGGTTTTACAACAAGTTTGGCGGCATAGGGCGAAACATACCTTTAGACCTTAAGATGGAGCAGCTCAACAAGATTCTCAAATCAATGTGGCGAGGACTTGGAGCAAATCTTAACGAAACAAATGCTTCAAGGGTGGCAAATGCAATCGAGGTAACAGAGTCCCTGCTTGACTCAGTTGATAGAGATTGTGCCCTTTCTGGTAGATATGGTTATAGGTCAAACAAGAACTTTGATAAGTCTGTGAAGCAAATAATCAGTGATCTGAAGGAGAAGAAAGTGTTCAAGTACACAGCATCTAGGGAAGGATACCCATCTTTTCAGAAGTTTAATGCCAACTTGTTGCATCGTCTTGACTATCGTGACCTGCACAAGTGGATGAAACAACTAATTGATCAGTGGCAGAAAGTATTGCCTGATCAAAAGTGACAAATTATTCTAGTAGTTACTTTTGATTACTGACAAAAGCAGGCTTATATCAATATCCCCCAATTATTTTCTGAATGGGTTGCAATAATATGAGTGGTAATGGATAGCTACTGAAGGACAACTAGAAAATTTGTGTTGAAATAACAGTTGCATTTCTTTAGGCTAATAATTTCTGCCATTCTTTTTCAGTAAGAAATATTTTTACCATACATTTTGAAGATAAGGTTTATTTGAAAGTTCATTCAGCATGAGGTTTAAAATTTTAGAACTTTATATAATATATAGTATATACTAAAACATAAAAACCATTTTAAATTATATGATGGAAATGTTTTCAAAGGAAGTTTAAGCTATAGAAATTTTTATCTTGAAATGATATTATTAATGAGAAATAGAAATACAAGGATTTCATAGCAGTCCTATTAATTTGCTGTTCGTTCAGTTCCTTTACAATGTAAATTGTAATCATTGTACATATTGAATCTAAAACTGCTATATGGTACTGTATGTGAATGTTGAAAAATATTTATGCTGGACCTTCAGATCAACCAGTAATTAGTTTTTCTTCTTCAATAAGGCACAACAGCCATAGTTTACTAGCCAAAACCCTAACAGTTTGCAAATTATGATACTAAGTAGCAAAGTACAAAAGTAACAATCTTTTTAATAAAATTATTATGGTTGTACTTTCATGGTTGAATTTTTCATATATTTTTCTTTTGATAATAAACTGTTTGCTCTACACATTGCCACTTCTGTCATTCAAAGTCAAAATGCCAATGTTCCAAAATTTTTGAAGGCTTTGTTAAATTTCAAATTGAAAATGAAAAGAAAATCTTATTATACTCTGTGATATTAAGAAAACCATAAACAATTTCTATTTTAAGGGTTAGGGCCAGTCCAGATATTGGACTTTTGCTGCATTGAATATAATTACCTTAGATGTTGACCTCTATTTTTCAGATAAAATAATAGAAGTATTAATTGGATAAAAAAGTCAATTCATGCTCTCCCTTATGCTAAGAAAAACACCTGATGTCTTAAATAGAAATGTTTGACATTTTCTCTGAACCCAATGTGCAATTTATATTCAATGCAACAAAAGTTTGACAAATTGTTCTGGGCCTTAACTCTACTATAAATGGTTATCAATCATTATCTTCAACATCAATGTCACTTAAATCTGAATTGTCACTTCCAGAAGACAAATCCAGATAATCAGTCAAAGAAAGTAATTGTTCCTCAAAAATTGAATGTGCTAAGTCCTCAGATGCATAATATAAACCAGAGTCTAAACATCCTGAATGAGAATCTTGTAGCAAGTCACTGTCATCCGTCTTCATTTCACAGTTTATGTCTGGGATGTCAGAGAACACTTCATCGAGCACTTCAAGTATTTGTATACCATGATTTAAGGAGAAAACAGGTAAATATTTTTGAAGATCTTTGAGTGTGAACAACTTATTGGAATGTTCGATAATGCTATCAATCAGCTCTAGTGAAAAACCATGTGTATCTCCAAAAACACAGCAGCTTCGTGGCATGGACTCCCTCACTTCCAGGAAAGCCTGTTTGAGACATTCTTTGTCTTCTTCAGTAACAGTTCTCCTTGCTAAGACTTCTGTAGGCTCATTCTGATTGGTACAGGCGGGACTTTCAAAAGGCAAGTCTGGACAACTCGGTAGACCACAACTGCAGTTCTTTGTACAATTGGAACAGCAATTATGACCAGTTTCTAGGGGTTTGATGCTGTTGTCAAAAGGTTTGTAGGCTGCAACTCGTAGACATCCTTCTGTATTTACAAATTCTTTCACCTCCTCTTCACAAAAAGATAACTGTTGGCCATGGTAAATTATTACAATATGAGACTGTTTAGCATCCCTTCCAGCTCTGCCTGCTTCTTGGTGCTGGTCAAGCAGTGTCCTTGCTGGTCCCCAGTTAATGATGTACCGAATATCTAAAAAATTGACACCCATGCTTAAAGCAGTGGTTGCTATTATAATTCTCTTTGTTCCATTCTCATTCAAGGACTTCATAATTTTTGTCTTGTTTGATGGCCATGTCATAGAGTGGTATATGCCAATGATCATATCTTCCTTTCTAGTAGAGGAGCATGGATAAAATGCATATTTCCCAAGTTTTACTAGAAGATGATTAACCACTGCCGATATTTCTTTCATTGTATTACAAAATACAATGGTCTTGGGTGTGTGTATGCCATTTGCCTTAACCATAGAAACAAGCCAATCCAGCCCTTTGTGGATCTCTTCTTTTGCATACCTTGCAACTGAGAACCTCAAGTTTTCACGATGGGGACTGACTAGGATCTTCTCTGGGTTTTTCATCAGCAGTTCTGCACAAATAACATCTTGTGTCTTCTTGTCAGCTGTTGCTGTGAGAGCAAGGACAGGAGCACCTAGAGTGTGTTTAGATAAATCAGTGGTAGATTCTTTATAAATATTTACATTGTGTTGTAAAGATTAAGGAAAACAAGATGAGAATCATATGAAAATCCTATAAACACTCTGAAGGTTAATTGGAGATATAAAGTTTAGCCTGCGTGATCTAGTACAAAGTGGTCCCAAAGTAACGTACATTTTTAATTGTAGCCCTTCTAACATGGAAGAAATAGATTTAGGTTTTAGTTTAGAATCTGAGCAACACTGAAAACAACGTCGCCTGCTCCTCCGCGACCAGTTTTTTTGCGATAATCTAATCATAACAAAGTTTCATACTAGAACTTACTTCCGTTGCAAAGTGATCGAAGAGTTGACAACCGTCCATATGCACTTCTAAAGGGCTTTTTATTCGTTCTCTTCTTCTTGTTCCTCGATCGATACCTTACAATAGTTTAAAATCATGTGAGCTTATCTTGACGATTAGAAATAAACCGCAGTTACTAACGTAATTCACATTAGAGTGATTTTCATAAACCTGTGTAATAAAAATTGCCTGTAAGTCGTAATAGTCAAACGAGAAAAGAAGACAAAGGAATTAGGGGCTATTAATGTTTATTACGTTAGTGGCTGTTTCACGGGTTTATGAAAACCACTTTAGTAAACCCTAGTAAATTTCTTTGTATTCTTTTGTTCTCATTTGACTATACACATTAATGACTGTTATTTGTTTCATGGGTTTATGAAAACCACTTTATTCCCAAGCTAGACACATAAAAGCTTTCATAAACTTACCTCTTCCCAGACCAAGTTTCTACAGTATGAGTTTCATCAACCACGATGAGGGAAAGACGTTTGTGAAGCTCACTTGTGTTGTCTTTTAAATCTTCTGTAAATTCGTCTTTTAGAGCGTCTTCAGCAGAGCTGAAAAGTATCTTGAAATTACAATTTTTTAACTGCTCTGAACTTAGAGCTGAAAGTTCGGCTGCGTAAGAACTTTGGTCGCTGTTTAGGTGTAGTATTTGGTCTTTGATGATGCTTGTCAACGGGGAAATAACTAAAACTACAGCTTCATTCTCTTGATTTTTCAAATCAGCAAAGGTTTTATAAATAAGGCTTTTCCCAAAACCTGTTGGAAGAACTGCCAGGACGTCTTTGCCTGCCAAAAGATATTCGATCGCTTTTTCTTGCTCAGGCTTGAGTTTAATGGACGCCATTTATGCTTCAATATTGAAACCGGAAGTGTAATTCCAAGCTCACTTGTCAAGAGTATTGACTGACAGCCGGTAAACCAATCATAACTCGCGTTCGCTGGCGAACGTGAGTAACGAAAAAACCTAGGGGTTAGCGGCAGGCCCTCCCTCCCTTTCTTTCCCCTCCCCCTCCTCCTCCCCCCCTCCCCCTCCCCTTTCCCCCCTCCCCCTCCCCTCGCCCCAATTCCCTTCCCTTTCCTTTTGGGCCGAGCTACGCAAGCTATACTTGCCTGAGAATAGTTCTCTTGTCCTTCCCATACCCTTCGTAGGAGAGATGGTTCATCATCACTTGAACTGTCACTGGAATAGATAGTTTTGTGTGATCTTATAAATCTTTAATAATACTGATACTCACAATTGCCTTTTCAAATTTCAAAAAGGGACTGGAAATGGGTGTAGAAATATTAAACCTAAATAAAAAACAAAACCCACCACATGAATGATCACACTAAAATTATTGGGGACACTGATTTCAAACCCCATGCATTTCCTCTCATTTTTGCAACATGTAGAAGCTTTTAAAATTCAATATTCTTACAAACATGCTCTTGAAAGCTTTGGTAGTAGTACAGGTATAAGTTATAGTTGTAAATGGTACTTATTGTGATGGGATTCATTTAGTAATTATATCTTCAATATTTACACTAGACTGGCCTCAGTCCCTTTTTAAATTTTGAAAAGGTCTATTTCACCATACAACAGTTAAGAATATTCATATTTCAACAATCATATCATAATTTTGATCAGCCCTGTATCAACTCATAAGATGTGACTCACCTCAAATCACCATCCAAAAGTTTTGTAGGCATGGCCTTTGCAACATCATCTACATCCAGCAAGCTATAATTTTTGAAGCTAATTTCATCATCAACTTTAATCATACGATCAGTCTCAGGTAGTACAGATGTACAAGACTCATTAACAGCACTTGTTTGTTTCTTTGTTAGGCCATGCTGTTGCTTGCCTTTTTCTATTGCTATGTTTGCCTTCAATTCTTCTTCGATGTCCGATCCACTAGAAACACTGTCTTTTGTCAGCAATCTGCAGGTTTTCAGATATAATTTTACCCTAGAAAAGCCACCACTCATTGCATAGTTTTGCACAGTAAATGGAACTTTTTCTCCCGATGGTAGCTTCACAATATCACCAATCTCTTCACCATTATAGCATGAGAGAAGAAACCGCATGTCTTTTTCTTTGCCTAATGTTGAGTGGCCATCAGGAAAAAACAATGGTATTGCTGACTGCAATACTTTATTCTTCTTATACACTAGGGGTAGATTCTGCTCTCTCACCCCTCCACCTTGTTTCAGACGAACTTGTTTGGGCTTTGATTCAGGAGTTTCTTGATGAATCCATCCTATGTAAACTTTTTTTGTAGCATTGAATGCACTTTGGCCATCACCAGAATTTTTTTTAGTTGGCTTTTTACCTTTCCCTTGTTGTAATATTTCTAGTAAATGCTTTTTCCTCTCCTCAATATTATTAGATGGATTTTCACAAAACGTTTTGAGGGAGATTATGTCTCCCACAGCAGTCAAGCCAAGGCCTTTCAAGTCATCAGTAGAAGCTGCAACAATGGCTTTACTGTCCATCTAGAACAACAAAATGATAACCTGAATTACCTGAAATGCATTTAGAATGAACACTAGACATGAAAACATGTTTTAACTGGCACATCAAAAATAGACTTTTGGAGGACAAACCTAACAGTTTTTAGTGGCCAAATGTCTATGTTTCATGCTCCATTAATGTCTAAGGTTCATTCTCAGATGCAAACAACTGTATCAAGTTAATTGCTGCAACATAATGTAAATTGCTTTTACCTACTCATTTCAATTTATTTTGTCAAAGGTCTGAAAGTTTAAACCTACCATAATCTAAAACAGTATTTTGTCGGTGGCAGGGGTTACAGATATGGTCAGAGGGGTGAGGGTACTCCCCATGTTGGACTATACTTGGTACCTCTTCCATTTGAGGCCATTAGGTATAAAAAAGGTATACAGTGAAAATTTGTGCTTTATAAGAAAGAGAAGCTAGAAATTTGCCATTTTTAGAATGGATTGTGTGTGTGGGAAGACCACAGAATATGTAAGAATAGCAAAAAGGTGGAGGGGGGGGGCTGAGTGATAAAATATTGTGTCCATATTAGAAAAAAGTGCAGGGGCATCCCCCCTCCCCCATTTCCATGATCCCTGTTCATTGACAAACCCTTTGTCACATATCTATCAAGGCAGTTGTGACATCAACTGCAAATGAAGATTATAAACAGGAAAAAATGTTGTTTCACATGCATAAAGCTCACCTTATTTGCTCTAAAGTTCTAAACTATACTTGTTTTCACACATCTTTCCAAGAGGAAATCACAAACCTATTAAATAAGACATTGAAACAACATTTCCTACAATGAGCGTGACCTTGAACTTAATCTTATGCACCTATCAATGTCTTGCTCGAGTGGGGGGGAGTGCGGGCATACCCAGGGGCTATTGACATTTTTCATATCTTTTTGTCAATAGCCCGTATCCTGGGAACATCATACTTATATACTTACTCATATATTTACTGCAGAACTTTGTGTCAAAAAACGTCGAGTGGCCCCCGGTATGGGTGCTTG
>WUCR03306737.1:0-12321 GCA_009858155.3 Phymanthus crucifer
GGGCCACTCTTTCATCCAAAAAAAAAATTTCCGCCATTTTGTGTAAGGCAGAAAAAAAAAATCTTGCCCCAACCAGTTTTTCCCAGCCCCCCCCCCCCCCCTCCCAAAATTCTAATGGTTCGCCCCTTACTAACTTTAAATATGAGCCGAAGAAAACCGGGATGCGACGACGTTGTGCCGCGACTATGACAACGAATACGCATTCCAGTTTCTGATTGGATGAGCAGAAATGTTCTAGCACGCTGATTGGTTCATTTGATAGCGGGAATTCCCCCAAGATACGAAGCTTGTCTTAGCCTTATTTGCAAATCGTAATCATGCCTTGCAGTAAAATCTTCAGTTTAGTGCTTATTGTCATACGTTAACTCACAAGTGACTGGCGAGGTTAGAACTGTTGACGGACACTGGTGACTTCTATAAGCATGGCTTCGAGTGCAGGTAGGAATATATCCCCGAGCAACAAATACAACACAGAATCAATAGCTGAAACCCACACATTTATACGCTACATTCCACATTGCAGCTTTTTAGGAAAATTTTAAAAGAAGTACAGTTTGTGAAATAGTTTATTTTCATCACAAAAGGGATTGATTTTGGAAGTGAGAGTGTGATGCCAAGAATATATCGTAAATCAGTGGGTTAAGAAAGAGTTAATATATGAAGCCGTTGTGGGGTTTCATGCGACAATGTTTTGAAACAGTCTTGAACACGCGAGTGCCATTAAATTTACACACAACAGAAATTTCACTGAAAAAATAATTATGAAAGTAACCGAAGCTTTTAATTTTCGGATGATCAAAAATTTGGACTTCAAGGAGAAATTTGCTGATGCTTCTAATTCTTTTCTGGGAATGTTTCGGAACGTATGACGACGGGAAAGCCCCCTCACAGCTGGTGGTCAGGCATCAGTGACGTAACGAGGCAAGGACGTCTCTCAAAATCAAATCTAGAACACCGAGGCGGTTTGATTTCTTGTACAACTTATAGTAACTTGTACCTTTCCTTTTCGTCTTCTCGGAGATTTAAAAATTTAAATCTCCGAGAAGACGAAAAGGAAAGAAGGAAATCTCGTTGCAAGCACATGGTTTGGAAAATACAACGGATCGGATTACCAACATACTGAAATACTTCTAGAAAATGAAGAATACGAAATTAAAGCCAGATTAGTTGAGATGGTTTAGCAAAGACAACACTTTTCATTTTTATAAAGGTGTATTGTTTCATCATGTCAATTCTTTGTTCCGTTACGCAACAACTAACATTGTACGCCTCCGAATTTAACTCGCGCTCTGATTGGCTAGTGTGATAACCACTTCTTTGTTGGTGTTGTGTGATCGTCCGGGACGGTCACACAACACCAACATCATTTACACTTGGGTTCAAACCATTCACTCTTAACCTGTTCTTTGATATTCATCTCGACCTGCTGGGACTCTTTCATGGTTCAATTTTGCAACTTGGAGTAAATGTTTTTCCTTCATTTTTGCAGTGTGGCCTACATTTTCAGCTCTATGGGATAACTACCCTACGGCAAGTCAGTACAAAGGGAATGACTTGATTGATAAGATAGGCCTACCGGAATGGCTACATGGATCCAACACCTGCGCTATGAGGTTAAGTTATGCCTTGATGAAGTCTGGTATGTAGTAGCTTCTCTTATTGATATCTTTTCATTGCTGGATCTTCAACAGACACACGTGTACTTGAACATCATCGTGTATACTATCATCATCATCGTGCATCATTATCATCATCGTCGTGTATCGTCATCTTCATCGTATATCATCATCATCTTCATCATCGTGTATCATCATTTTCTTCATCATCATCATCATCATCGTCATCCTCTCCATCATCACTGTTGTTGTTATCATCATGATATCCATCATCAATACTATCGCTAAAACCACCAGCAGCACCAGTAATACTACCCATAATAGTAACTGATAGTGCTTTGGTTTCAGGTCACACGATTGACATAAAAGAAAACGAATTTAACTGGTCTGGAGTCCGAGCCTCTCGTGGAGGAAACGAGAAGTACATTATTCGTGTGGCAACCTTCAGGCAGTATCTGGAGAACCGTAAAAGGCCTGCTGATGTTGTATCCAAAAGCAAGGATGCTTTCAATGTAAGTATGTTGAAAAGATGTACTTCAGAGATCGGACCACTTTTGTTTGGCCTTTCTATCTTTCAATCAAAAACAATATCAGAAATATTAACTGGTGTTCCTCTGATGCTTTGTACTTGATCCATTCCTCTTCACTCTTAATGATATACGAAATAAATTATGGCCTTATTTCTGTGGTGTACCTCATAGATCTTTACTTGGGCCACTTCTATTTACTCTATACATTTCTGATTACTGGAGCTATAGCCACTGTATCAGATATAGTATATCTGACAATCCTTATGGGTAAGACATTATCTTGCCAATATTAGACCATACCATCTATTCCTTGATCCAGCCAGATGGATTTAGAAACCGTTTTCATTTTCTTTCAGGGTAAAAAGGGAATCATAGTTTTCCAGAACTGTCCCAATTTCCAAACAGCCACAGGACACGTTGATTTATTTGATGGACAAAAGTGCAAGGGCCAGGGATTCTTCAATGAGTGTTTTGACATTCGTTTGTTTGAACTGAGTGGCTAAGACGATCTAGAAAGGGACTCTCCATGACAACCTTTCCCTCTTGTTTCCCGTTTTCCTTCTTTTCTTAATTCATCTTTTCCTCCTATATCGCTAATTCAATGCTATCGTGTTCAAAACGATATCAGACTTCACGATAACCAAGCCACATGACATTATGATAGTGAAATAAACCCGAATACCCTATGAAAGCATCAATTGATTTGTTATAAAAACGAAAAAAGGACATAATAAAAATTCATGTTTATTGAGGCTCTAAAATTGTGTCATTATTATATTGGAAACGAATATACCTGTATCCGTACTGTTATTGCTGTATAATACAACCAGATCGAAAAAGAATTTTCTTCACATTTATGTCCCAAATGTTTCCTTTCCTTTTCCTTTCCTTTCATTTTCACCTAGTTTTTCATTTCCCAAATGTATATCATTTTATAACGTAATTTTTCTTTTTGTATCTGAATGTGAAAGTGTTTTTCCATCTATAGGGTTATCTATGTAAGAGTGACGTGAATGATCTAATTCGAATGTGCTTTCTTTGTTCTCGTGAAATTTTTTGTGGATTTTAATAAAAATTTAAATTGGAAGGAAAGTTGACTGTTTCTTGATCATTACCATATTCACATATTCATGCACACCTTTTGTCATACACAAATTAGCAAGGTATCAAAAGACAGTGATAGTTGGGTCAAACCTTTCCTCTACAAGACCTGACTGTATTAGACATGCAAGATCCAATTCTTGATAGCTTCTCGGGGTGCTTTCTGAAGTATATCACAGAGCCTCCAGCGATGACTATGACAACTATGCAAGCGATGACTATCCCTGCGATGACTGCTTTGTTAGCTACAGTACGAGCCACGTAGACGCCACCTGCGCAAACAATAGAGAAAAATCAGTCATCCTACCTTTCAACTAATTAAAAGTAATGATTCTTGTAAAACTTTGGAGTATTTAACTCTGTCTAAAACCAAAACCTATTATCAACACCAATAGCATCATCGTTATCACTATCACCATTATTACGCCAACACAGACAAATAACTGGTAACAGATCGCTGTCATTATAGCTGCCATCATCAACGAACGCCTCCCATCATCACTACAACCACCACCGCCGCCGCCATCATCATCGTCATCATCATCATGAGACCTCCACCACCATCATCACCACAACCGCCGCCGCCACCACTGAGATCATCATCCTCATCGCCATGGCAGCTCCAACACCATCATCATCATGGGACCTCCACCACCACCATCACCACAACCGCCGCCACCACCAAGATCATCATCATCATCACCATGGCAGCTTCAGCATCATCATCATCATCATCATGGGATTTATCCTAATCATGCCATTACTATCATCATCAACAGAAGCATCTTTTTCATTCCTCCTGTATCCGAGTGCCCATAGTCTATTATATAGTAATATGTTCAATATGAATGTACCTTTATCTGAGTGGAACTCTAGTTTTCCATCTGACGCAGACGCCTTCACCTGATACCATGTCCTATACCCCTCGTTATCATCTGAGCGATACACCTCTACATCCTCCGTGGAGTCACTCTGGTACCCCATCCGGACCGTAAACTTCTCTTTTGTCTTGAGAGAATGTGGATTGATGACTAGGAAGTCACTAGCATAGCCATTACCCACACCCATTTTGCCATTCTTGGCCATAATCATCTTGTGACCATTCTCAGAGGACATTCTCTCTACCTGGATGTTTTGCAACTGCATTAGAGAGTTGGGCTTGAAGGTAATGCCTTCTCCCCTGTCAGAAACATATGACCCATTTGTCAAGAACAACCACGCAAACAGTACTTTAATACTACAGTACAGGTACATATTTATATTTTATTCCATCATTATACGATTTTAGGATCCGGTGGAGAAAATTTCAAAAAAAGGTTTTTAGGCGAAAACTTGGGAGAACAATGGCAATTGATGGTTCCGACAATAGACAATAGCGGCCAATTGCCATTGCAAAGTTTTCCCAGTGGAATTAAAATCTTGTCCCACAAACAACAACAATCACGTTATCTGGTTTACAAAGTACTACAAAGATTAAGGGATCATTTTAGTTCATTTTCACAGGACAGTAAAGAGTTGAAACGATTTATGATAAGTCTTACGCGATCAAAGTCTTGAATTCTGAGATATTCTAGGTAATTTGTTGAGCTTGTGGGACTTAGCAATGGTAACTAAGTGGAGCCGGAACCATGAATGGCTTTTAACTTCAACAACTTTCCTACAACTTACTTTTCTCGGAATGGAATATAGCCTCCATTTCTCCCCACCATGGCACTGTACACTGCGTTATCACTCAATACGATACGCCCCTTTTGACTTCTGTTGGAGAAGTTGTTATTCCTAGAGCACATGTAGTGATACGTTCCTGTTCCTGTTATCATACGTGGACCTAGATCAAAGTATGTTCCTGCATCATCTAGTTCTGACATCTCACCCCCGTATTGTACTGCAGGAAAAAGATAGGAATTTCAATACCATGGTTTTCAAGATCTAAAGTTGTGCACCACTTGTTTATTTGTTTTAATCCTGTTTTCAATGCCATTTGCTTTTACAAAAGGAACTCTGATGACACCCACTAAATGTACAAAGCCATAATCTTAAAGCTGAACACTGGTGAAAATTGAAAGAAACACAGAAAAAAAAATGGATAGATGGCTAACAGGTCATGATAGTAACCTGAGAATGAATGAAATGAAATGCATGGGATAGATTGGATGAACAGAATGGGATGGATGTGCGAAGGGAAAACACACCAAGTGGCAATCAAGTCATCAAAATGAAAAAGTGAGCGAAAAAGAATCATTCCATGCAACTTCAATTAGCATTACCTGTATCCAATGTCGCTAGAGTTGTTAAATCATCCCTATCCAGTCCCAAAAATGTAGCACGATCAAAGTGTTCAGGGTAGTTACCACCCCACTGTCCATATGTCTTCTCTTTGGGTTCTCCTTCAGGATACCGTTGTTTTTCTTGTACTAGCACATTGGATCGGTCAGTACCTGCTTTGCCTTGCCCATCATTGTTGTTTGGGTTTGTATTGGAGCCAGTCCACCTGAAAAATTATTTGTAAACTTTGATGAAAGGCGTTTTTTATGGTGTTATATATTATATGAGGGTAATGAGTGGGATATACGCAGTCACACAAGCGTAACCTAGCTAGACATGATGATTGGATGAATTACTCAAAGAGTATTGAGACTTCACCATTGGCCATTTAAGTACACAGTAGAGTCGTTTTCGTATGAGTCGGAAACGTTCACGGTTACGATACGGTACGGTTACGGCAGGAAATTCGAATGTTTTGATCGAGATTATGATACTGCTACGGTTACGATACGGCGTGCTACGTTTTCCCACTCATACGAAAACGACTCTAATGTGTTGATGCATGCACAAAAAAACAGCTATAATATTTATATTTTTATTATAATTTTAAGACTGACTGGGGTTGATCATGGAAACAAAACAAACGACATGAACACAGAAGGATCTGCATACATTATAATGTCAAGGAATAATATTTTTGGGCCAGTCTGATGTACAAGCTAAATCAATATTCATACTTACTGGAAGTGAACATAGTCGCCATTCTTGGCTATGAGTGTATTGGGTACAAAATCATACTCCACTGCAGGGTACACTTGTACAATGTTGCCTCTTTTTCCACGTACATTCAGATTATGAATTGTCTTGTCTTTGAGGATACTGGGCCGTCGTCGGACAGCAAAAGTGTGGCTCCTTCAAACAACATTACCAAATAAAAAAATCATAATTGCCTTCTATTCCAGCTTGAATTTAGACAACATAAAGTAGGTAATGTTGGAAGGATTTAGGGTTAGCATTTTACTAAAAGGTACTACCATATTCGCTGGTGTATAGTCGACTTGGTGTATAAGTCGACCCCTAAAATTTAGATTAGAAAGGCCGATTTTTTTATATATTCTTTGTATAAGTCGACCCCACAATATCTCGGAGTTTTTCTATTGTTTTGGTGGAAAATCATCCAAAAAGATAAGAAATCAAGCCAAAATTGAATGCATTCTGGCATTCTCCCGATCAGGAAGCCATTTTGATTTCCTTGGTAATACTATCATGGTAAGTGTTATATCTATCCCCCTGAGCATGGATGAGAATTTAACTGGAAAATTAAGCAATTATAGAGTGTTAGAGATTAAATACACGCTTCACGAAGCCTTGGGAATGCATAATAATAAAAAGCAATCCATACTAGGAAAGTTCTAAAATCTAGCCTGATTGTAAGTTATCGGATGATGCACAGTGGTCATGCTTACCTGTCTTGAAAAACACGGCCAATCTGATTGGTATTGATAGCCAATCGTAGCTTAAAGTTCTTAGCAACATCATCACCAAAGATAGACACAACAGGGTTCTGCTTGAACAAGTAGCCTCTTTGGGAGGCCTGTGAATAGTTGAAGCCAAATCTTTCACCTATGTCTAGAAGTGAGCTTTTGGGACCTCTTGAAGGCTTGTTAAGAGATGCATTGACAGAAGAGTTCCATCCATCAAACTCACCAGTAGATATGTTGTACCTGTTTGAAAGAATGGAAACTAAGTTATCAGAATTTAGATTTAAAAAATATTTGACAAATTATAGGTGGAAGGGGATGGGTTGTGGGGTCTAAGAGCACCCCACTTTTCCATATTTGGTGCTTTGAATTTCCCGACTTCCCCCTGCACAATTTTGCATATTGCTCCACCATTTGAGATAGATAAACATTTGAATATAAAAAGCTCTATCAAAAATAACGAAAGCATACACCCCCCCATATACCCTGGTTATTGAAAGCATTTAATTGGCAGGCCCGTAGGCTGGGGGGGGGGGGGCGTTCGGTGGGTTCGAACCCCCCCACAAGCTGAAAAGGTCCACTGCTCAGCTGGTATATTAGATTTTGTTAGTTAGATACCTTATAAAATGGAACGCTGGAGGTTTTTTCTTTTTTTTTTTGCTTAGCCGTTTCCTCCCCATTCCATTAAAGTCTTGGACCCATTTTGTTAAAACGAACCTCCCCTTTCCTATGGCAGCCTACGGGCCTGATTGGTGCAGTGCATAAGCCTTAACCAATCTTAATTGTGTCCATACTAACCTTATTCGCAGCACACAATTTTCACTATTTAGATCAGGGAGTGTCCAGTTGTAAGTATTAGGGTAGCCCCCATAGCCATTACCAAGGTGATTGTCACGTGACCAGGATGTTTCTCGGCACTCTGGTGCTTGAATATCATGGGAAGAATGTAGCTTCCAGATACCTCTTGTTCCATTGACCGAGTTCATTGGGTATTTAAAAGCCTGAATAGAATGAATTTTGTAAATTTCTTTAGAAAAGAGGTGTAATTTAGAGACTAAGTTCGGCATATTAACATAAAGCTACAACAGAGAGGAACCCTACATGAGTATTCAAGTTGGTATTTGGTCCCATTTCCCACAGTTTGAGGGTCTGCCTCTGGTTTTCCTCCCTCTTCAAAAAATAAGTTTGAAATCCAAATTCAATGATGAAATGAATGTAAAGATTTGTAAGATTTTTGACCGACGTTAGGATAATTACCTCACAGTCCTCCTGTGTGGAAGGAATGTAATAATTCCTCCATCCCTTCGACTTTTTGTATTCCATTGGCACTTCACAAGTATAGCGACCTTTGACATTTTCACTTTCTTTCCTGTACATTTCACATCGTTCTGCATTGTTGGTCAAGATGGCAATATCCTAAAACATGATAAGGCAAGAAATGGTGATGGTAATTTTATCTGCTATAATTGACAAACATAGGCCAAAAAATTGAAACTACTCTCCATAATGTTAGCCTTGTCATATATTAAATTTTCATCATTAATCTAATTTGCTAAGTCTGAACCATAAACTTCTTATCCAGCCCTTATGCCAAATGTGTTTGCAGGGCTTAAAATAACTGCCGGACATCGGACAATGTCTGGCCAAAATCGACTGTTGTCCAACTAAACAGCAAATATCTCAGTCATTTTGACCGGTCATGTCTTGCATGTCCGGCCTAAAATAGTTTTGCCCTGACACCATGTTTGGTGACTCCACGCCACTGATATTTTAAGCCCAGGTTTGGGCTATAAGATGATGTGAAAACCTGGTCCATAACTCACAGCATGAACTTTGCTAACAAGAGCCATGTATGTACTGTACTGTATATAGCAAACACTGAAATTGGAATTTTTCAAAGAGAAAGGAGGAGAGGAAAAGTAAACTGGCATAGAACCCAAAGTGGCATGATGTGTACTAAGGACAACAAGCATATATCCCAAGAAACCTCTATACCTTCCATGGTGTAGGGTGCCAGTAGGGGTAGTAGTCTCTTTCCTCTGGACATTCATAACCCCGCCTTGTTCCACCTGGGTTCTGACGAGTGTACTTAGCAGATTTGCCTTTGGGCCTCTACAAAAAAGATAAATAACATGTAAAATATGGGGTTTCAGTCTTGGTTGTCACTGGTTCACAAGGCAGCAATAAGTTTAAAAAAAAAATTAAATACATTTTACAACCAACACTCCCCATAGGGGCTCTTCTGTGCATTTGCCCTCCCAACCCAACCCAACCCAATCCCTTAAAAATCCCAACTGGCAAGGAGGCAAACCAGTTGGCTATTTACAAGCATGGTCGAGAATTAGAACTAGTCAGAAATCAGGACAAATACAGCCTCAGCTAGTGGTCACGACGGGACTTGAACCCGGACCATCGGGTTGCAAGACCAACGCCATGACCACTCGGCCACGCTGCCTCCTTTTAAGTTGAAGAGCTATTATGTTTAAAAAGTATTGTTTAATGCAAGAAACTGCTATAACAATGGAATCTGATTAGCATTAGCAATGTACATGTAGGGTTGCATATTATACCTGATCAGCCAAGAAAAGACCTTGGTTTCTGTTCCTGTGCTTACAGTCCATGTAGTAATCATAGTTTTCGTGCATTCCAAACCTGCAATCATGGATACCATAAATAGCAGATATATACTAGGTATTTAATATGCTATATTTAAGACAGCAGCAAATTTTGTCATTGTTTTTCCTCATGGAGGAGTATTGAGAAATGGGAAGTAGTAATTCTGTATATTCAATATATAGGATGCAGCATGTACCATACTCACCTTTTGTCTGTATCACAGTCAAAATTCTTGCACAGTACTGGATTCTCTGGTATAGTTCTATAAAAGAAACTCACTGGTAACTAGAAGGCACCATGGTTTAGAAATTTTATTAATTTTGAATTTCATTATTCTTAATTTCCAGTATACAATTGATTTTCATTACTGACTGTGTGGTGACTCCATCCCTGACATTTTTATCACACATGTACTGTAGGATTACTTCACAGTGACTATTGCGGTCTGAACAGGAGTGCTGATTGGTCCTACAAAATTGCAAAACAATAACGTTACAATGCCTGAACCCATACTGCATATAACAAATTACAGCTGCAATTTCACCATTTTATCAAAATCCTTGAAATTAAGAGTACCTGGGAAGCAAGACCCTAATGAAATAGGCAAAATTTATTGCGTTCTTTGTGATACCAACAGGTTTTCTTTTTCTAGGTTATAGTCTGCTAGGGAGGGGGTGTGCAAGGGGGTACTTGTCTCTTAACTCTTAATTCAAGTAAACAAAGTTCAAAAGGAGGCTTAAAATGAAATAATGTTTTACCATTCTATTGATAACACTGATCCTTCATAGTAATACAGGTTTCCTACATTGTAGCCACCTCTGTTGTTATTCTGTGAATCAAACATCCTGCCAAGTGAAAATAACAATTATACCAGGTATATCAAAAATGTCAACACAACTATATCTGATCTATAAAAATTTTAGTTCGTGAAAGTTTTATTTACTTTACTGAGGAGGGTGTTACTACCAAAACCAGCAGAGTGTGATTTTCAACAAAAAAAGACTGACATTTTTGGGACTTGGCATGACAAGTTGTGTGACGTAGACAGTTAAAGGAATGTTATGCAAAACACAAACGAATGTAGCTTTGCGCCCAAGTGCCCATGTGAGGAGAAGAGATGTATCATGCCACAAAATAGCTCTGACAACCGACTTAAGAGTTTCCATCATAGAGGAAATCATGAGTCTAGGCGACCACATGAAAACTGTTTTTTTTTCCCCAGGCAGGTAGTTTCGAGGTAGTTTTGATAAAATAGCAAACAAATTCAGAACTTCGCCAAGCTACATTCCTTTGTGTTTTGTGTAACATTCCCAACTGTCTACGTCACACAACTTGTCAGTCCCAAAACGTCGGTCTTTTTTTGTTGAAAATCACACTCTACTGGTTTTGGTAGTAAGTGAGGGGGAGGGGGGAGAAAGGGCTGAGGGGACTGGAGTACTGTAAGTCAATATTTTGATCAGGTAAAGCCAATGAGGTGCATGCTACGTACAAGGAGGTGCATGCTACAAGGAGGTGGTGAATGTTGCAAACAATGATTTTGATTTCTCATGAGAGAGGAAAAAACCGTTCATTAATTGCAAATTTTGTTCTTTGGTGGGAAGGAGTGGAGGGATCGAATGGAAGGGGGTATTCTTAGGAGAAAAGCAAATTCTTACCTGTTTGCATTATTTCTTGCTCTACCACTCTCATCTAACCTATTATTAGATCCCCTAAGGAATATACCGAAAGCAATGTTATTGTTACAAATCTTTGAACATTAACAATAAGCATCACATGACATTTCCAACATTATGATGGAGTAGCCGAAATGTTGCGAATATCATCAAAATAACCATCAATTCTCTTCTAACTCTTCGAAACTCTCCCTTAATAATTACCAATAATAGAAATAAAATGAATAATACATGTGAATTTAAAAAGTTGGCTTGAAATTTACACTAAACTGTGTTTCTGTTCGACTTGTATTCTTGCACAATGAGGGCGGAAGAGATTGAAAGACTTATAGCCAGGGCTTCAAAAATATTCAAAATTCAAGAAACAGGCATTTCTAAAGAAGCAAGGAGATGATTCCAAAGAACGAGTCCTTAAAAATTCTACATATCAAGTGGCTTTCGTAGCTAAAAGTTTGCAGAACACTTAGAAAAGTTCTTCATCTTGCTTGTTGCATTTGAGCTCGAATTCGGGACACAAACATTCATTGTCTCAACAAACTAACCTTGGGTTGTGTAAATACATATCTCCATAGCAAGAACCAAGTAGTAGAGAAAGTAAAAGTAAGACTTTCATGGTAAAAGAAAGAATAAAACTACAAGAAAGGTCGAACGATGTGTGAGTCGTTATCTCTGCACCAAGTTGTCACAGGTCGAACTGACTTCAAACAGCTGCGACCGACTACGCCAAATATGGGCATCGCTGAGGCCCAGAAAAGGATATGACGTCATGGTTAGATGTTATTACGAAATCAAAATTAGGAGAAAGTTTTATTTATCTTAGCTATTAGTCTGATGGTGTAAAGGAGTTTACAATGCCTTTAGCTTTCTACTGCTAGTCTTGATTTTTTTTAAATCAAAATAGGACTTTTTCCTTTTAAAATTCTTTTCAAATTCATTTAAAATGAGATTTAATATACCTCCCCCCCTGGGGCGGATCTAGGATTTTGGTTGGGGGGGTTCACCATGTCAGACCGAAAGGCACAGGAAGCCCAAGCTCTGT
>WUCR03306903.1:4942-22954 GCA_009858155.3 Phymanthus crucifer
AAACTCGGCAAACCAGACTTTCCGTCTACGCATTAGTTTTGTTTATAAAAGTTGATTCACCCACGATTTTCGATGACTTATCGCCAGCATGATAAACCTGACGGAAAATTGTTCACTATTTGACAGATTCCGCGTTTTCAAAACTAAGATCATTTTCAGCTGGGTCTCGTCACAATATTTTGAATCAAATTAACACGATAAAATATATTTTTCTATTAGCTCGATCTTTTTTTTTTTTTGATCAACTTCCTGTTGAGTCACACTATGCATTAAGGTGGCATGGAATATTTTATGTCAAATTACTTTGATCGTGAATTAATCTCTTTCACTTTTTTAAGGAAAAAAACTGAATGAGATGACAAGCACGTTTTGGCGAAAAAATCTGCCATGTGGGACAAATTCAGTGCATTTTAAAATACCGGATGAAAAGAACCTAAGATAAAAATGGCGTGAGTCATTCCAGTAGTCTGCTAGCAGTCTCACTTTTCCCGCGATCTCCGCGCGTTCACAGGAACCTTGCACCCGCATTAGACCATCATTAAAGTGAAACAAATTATCTTGACCTAATAAGATACGTGCTCGACTTGAATAACTGAAGGAAGACATAAGTTAATAGACTTGCTTATGGCGGTCACCGGATCTAAAATGTTATCCTGTACCTGATACTGAAATAAAGCTGATGCTATTGAAAACATTATGTCAAATAGAGAAACAGTCAAGCTTAAGGGCTTAGATTTCATGAATAGGAGGATGAGTTTGTATATGGATCGGTCTTTTTAATCCATAAACGTGGTGTGCCTTGAGTAGTGCGCTGTGACTCAACAGGAACAAGTTGATCAATGAAACCATGAACGAGAAAATGAGATCATACTGACAGCACCAGACATAACAAGATAGTCTTACTGGCGTATGGTGAAATAGTTCATTTTCCCTTTTAAGAGCTATATCAATCTTCCCCTTTCATATGTGACATATCTTTAATAAATAACGCTTATAATACATATGTCATTTATCTTCTGTTAACTTTTAATGAAAAAGGGGGCGCTGCACGACCGATTATGTGGTATTCAACATATTTAATGATATAGCATCAAACTGAAGGAGCTTTTTTATGACTGCTCGCGTTTCGAAGAAAGAAACTAACAAAGAATACAAAAAGGCACATTTTTGAAATTAAATATCAAGATCAAAAATTATGATAAGAACTACCGGAACACAGTATGGAGAGTGTGTGCATACTGGCGCAAAGTGTACCGCCACAGGTGTATACAGCTATAAGAGTACCATGTGATGGTGAATCATTACTGTGAAATTTGACCTTGACTTGCTGGTATAACGAAGTCTGATAAGAATGAATGAAGATCGTCTTCTTCCAGGTTTAACTCAAGGAATCGGTTAACAATGATATTACACCTAGGAAGAAATAGGCACATAAACACTGGTATGAATCGAGTACAAGTATACCATCAAAGTAGATATTGAAAAAAATGTCAGCACATTTACAACAAATAAAACGTGAATAATTCATAAATGATATTCAATCAAAAGAATGTTATGAAACATGGCATTTTGGATTAAATAAACCAACCATTGAATGGCAGGGCGTCGCTTTTAATAACAGGTGTTCATGATCGAACTAGACAAAGAGAAGCCAACTAAACGTGCGTGACGATGACTGTTAACACAACACTCAAAATGACGTCAAGATCTATGACGTCAATGGAAATACAAACTGATCAACAGTCTGTATACATATGCCTCTAGTTTATCTCCTAATGTGACGCGAATGAATTAGAATATTCCATCTGGTTTCAAAGCATATGGATAATTCTTAACCACTAATGGGTCTATTCTTCTCACCTTTCTTGCTGCGTTTTCCAACTCACGCTGTCTTTTCTTTGTAAGGGCTTGTTGCATCTGACCATTTCTGAGACCTGCAATAGCCAATGTAGGAAATTAAATTAGAATAATCAGGAAACGACAGCAGGTTGATATCGACGTATATTATTCCTGAATAAAACTCATGTTCAAATAACTATGTGGAAAATACAAATCTCTCATATGGCTTCTAACGGGATCCTGAAGGTGAAAAAAGGGAGCTGGGGAATATGGGATTTCATTGATACTATGCCTTACAATAAATATTGCTAAGGCTTTGGGGGGAGCATGAAATTACGGCACTTCTTCGGGTTCCTTTTCTAAATATACATTGTACATTCAAAGCTAGAGGCTTTTCCAGTATATTCTTATATGACTGCCAAACCAACAAAAAGGTCTTTATTCCTTATAAATGGATAGGATATTGCTTGCTATTGCTGCACCTCGGCTCCTCTTTTAACAAGTGCATCAGGTATCCCAGCAAGTCTAGCAATGTGACCAGCATGGCTACTACTAGCATAACCATCCACTAAATTATACAGGAACACTAGTTCTTCTTCATCCTGTATCACCTGGGTTGTCTATGAATACAGAGAAAGAGGGTTAGTGGACAAATAAAAGGACATGATTCAGAAAGCAAACAAAACAAAATAAGTGAGAGTAAAATTTCAAATACTTTCTCAGAAAGTTTGGTACTCCTGGTGAAGTCATCCTACCTGATATTTCAAGATAGGAGTGTCGGGAAGTAGTTTCTGTCGGATAAGACTATGAAAGTGGGTAGATACAAAGATCCGGGGGCATCTTTCATTGAGTGCAAGCCAGTGTCTTAATGTTGCGCAAAGGAGAGACAGACCATCCACCTGGAAAACATATTCCAATCGAGTACTACATTTGAGTACTAGTTTGGCCATTGGTGTACTATATTTTGATTTTTTGCTACTACATGTAACTTCTACATATAATCTATTATCAGACGCAAGTCTACTCAGTGAGATCGGGAAAGTTGGCAGTGACTCTGACATGAATGCAAACATACCGTAGCTGTTCCTTTGCCAAACTCATCTATGATAACCAATGACTGTTCTGTAGATTCTTGAACCGCAGTGGCAACCTGTATCGACAAAATGTTGACGGAGGTCTTCAATTTTCTACGGAATAAATCTAAATGTTTATGACAAACTTATACCTGACCAAGATCAATCATGAAGGTTGAGAGCCCAATGGAAACAGTCTCCCTGGTATGAATACGAGTGAATATCCTATCTGTTACGCCAATGACGGCTGAATCAGCTGGAACAAAGCTACCAATGTGCGCCATAAATACGATTAGTCCAACCTATAAGTATCGTAACGTATATAAGTTAGTTTGCTTTCAATTTTTGCATTCATTTGTATATACGTTGTATCCCTATGAGTAAGGAACTATACCTGTTTTAGATAGACGCTCTTTCCGCTGGCGTTAGGACCGGTAAGGATCGTCATGCGCCCACTCTCCTTTTCTTTTAAGGTATCATTAGGAACAAATTGACTCACGCACAGTTCTTGCAGAGGGTGCCTGGATAATCAGTAAATAAGCAAACTAATACAACAAGTCCAAACTCATCAAACAATTGGGATGGAATCGGAGGATGCACGATGGGGCGCTGGGATAGAAAGGAGAGGATTTAGTAAACTGTAGATCAGAGTTTTGGAGTGCGCCGCCTTCATCTAATCAATAGGTTGACACACCTTCCTCCTTTGATGTCTAGGATTGACTCAGATGTGATTTCAGGACACACGTAGTTGCTCTCTCTTGCGCAAATGGCCAAAGAAACCAAACTGAAAATAATTAAATGTCCACTTCTATGTCTATCAGACCATAAAGCTTCAAAATTCTTAATGAGCGTTGTTAGCTCTGATCATTCTCCAGTTTATTTCTTTCTATGGGAACAGGCCTGAGTATGAAGTATTAGCCACACCCTTACCAGTCAAGCTCTGCAGCGCATTCCATCATACCCAGTAATGTTGTAGCATGAGTTAAAATGATGCTCTGTAAACGATGCATGATGGCTGTTTCGTGATCTGCACAAACAACAACAAAAGCCAAATTTCTATTGAATTAGCTAAATTTCCCATCATAAGATAGTGACATCAACCAAGGTGTTTTAATAATTCTAGAGTAATACCTGTTATTTCACACTGTGTATCTCCAAGTTGCAAATCCAGTTCTAAGCAACAAGAAGTAAACAGAAAGTACTGGAAGATTTATAATCATATACCACATAATTTAAGGTGTTGCTTCATCGGTTAGCACCAACCTTTCGTGCTCTTGCTCTTGTAATACACCACGTTGTTAGAAAGGAACTGCGCAAACACGAGGGAAAAAGTGTTCCAGTTGCAAAGTGATACATGAAGAAAGAATGCACAAGGATGCGTGACAAATCTCAATGGTTTATCTTTGATACTCACCATAAATTCCAGGCCTTCCATCTCAAAGTCCTTTTCTTCTTTCATATCAGCAGAACGAGGAATTGACAACAAGTATCCAAGCTAGGTTTTTAGACAATTTGTTAATGAACTATCGCAACTTTGAAAGGCCGGATTAACATGGAATTGTTAATAAAGGGGGTGCATAGAAGAGAGTCATTTGGGTACTTGTGACGAGGATTGTGGAGACTGGAGAGGCTATGGCGACTTTAGTCAATCATTAGTCCTTCAAAATTTAGGGCGCTTATGGATTTTCGTGTATTCTCCTGTGGTTGGGCAATTCGTAGTAATCAGGTGTTTTGTGGCATGTGAGAGATTTAAAAGTATGATTTTTATACTTAGGTTAGTTAGGGAGTAACCCTTCAAAATTTGGGATGTCATAATGCCTGGATGGTGAAAATATTGTTGGGAAATAAGGGTCTCATCACTGTCATCATCTTCGTCATCATCATCAGAGGTAAGAGATTAGGAAAAGATGTTCATTTTGCATCCAAGGACTGTCTAATTTATTTACCTGAGGGAGATAGATGACATTGCATTCTGTGATTGATGATCTCAATTTGTTCAACTCCTCTCGTGCAACTTTGGTCATGAAGTCTGGAAGGCCATTATAAGTCCTTTTCTCTGGGAAATACACATGTGTATTTAGTTTTGTGTAAAAGATTGCAAAGATATGCATATGTATGACTTCGTCCAAATGCAAGTTTTACGATAAACTACTGAGAAATTTGTAAGATTTGTTTTGTAACCCAAAAGACTGAGATATATTTCCCTTTTCCACCCGTGAACCACTGAAATGGCAAGTCATTAAGCGATATTTGTAAGACGATGATAAAGAAACACGTTTTTTAATGATCAACTATTTCATATTGTTTATTGTTTACTTTACAAAATCACGTGGGAATGGCCCTATTGTACACCGCTGCGCTTGAATGACAGGACAGAGAATATATTCTTCGTTTGCAATAGACGTCACAGCCGCCATGTTGGAAGAACTTGACAAAAGAATTTTCAATGAGTTCTTTGTTATGTCTTCCAACATGGCGGACCTGCCTTTTGTTATTTTGCTCTCTTGGGGATGATTGCAAACCAAGAATATTGCTTAAACGTCGGTTTTGGGAAAGATTCCCGTCTATTTGCTTCAAAAAAACTTAATTCTACAAGTTTACGAAGGTAGTGTGGTTCTCTGTTATTTCTGTACCACGTGTAACGCTGCATTCAATGCATATTGTTGCAGAGGATGGTAGCTGCTTTGAAGGCAACTGAACGAGACGTCGTCAAGGTAAGTAAGTTATTCTTTGATAAATGTGCAGTCAAATGTTATATTTCCATATAAATAAGCCAAAACAATCTTTATCATGAACAATAGTGTCCAAATGATACACCTACACATGCACAATTTCAAAGTATGCAAAAAGTGCACAATATCACTATAGTATGATCATCAGATAGGAGATAAGCTTGTATAATATGTAGATTAAAACGATCTTATTATTATCAGTTAGGTTGCATTCTGCTGCCGCGTCTTAGAAAACTGTATATTTGAGCTCTGTAATGTGAGATAACGATGATATTATTATGCGCGCAAAGGATTTTATGGATTATTAGTGCGCAGTCGCATGTCTCCAAGCATTAATAAGATGCACTTCTAATACTACCTCATGCACTAAGTACCACCATAAATAAGTTTAACGAAGGGCATTATTAGCAGTTATATTTTACCCTTATGATGAAGCTCCAATATATTCAGTTTTATAGATGTAGATTCTCCATTATCGATACATGATTCGTAGACGTGTTCTATGACTTACTTTCATCAAGTACAGGATCAACACCAGGCTTCACCACAAAGCGATTTTGCTCGGCTGATTCTTCAAAATCAACCTATAGTTTTAAAAACCATACATATCAGTATTTTATTCATATGTTTGATCAATTTCAGTTTATGATTAGCCAAAATGGAGCCAATGCAGATCCATTGGTCCGAAAATCAGTTTTACCTAACTCGTGTGATGTCTAAGCCGGAAGGAGTTAGCGTGAATGCTGATTGTACTGACCAGCGCGTTTTCACCTTTTGGTCTTAACACCTCTTCTGGCTACAAGCTTAGTTTTTGGCTTTATTTGTGGGAAGTATGCATGTAGACACAGTTCTCTTGCTAGCATTAAATACTCAAGAACCGTAGTCTGAAGCTGCGACGTTTTTTCCTTGTCTACTTCTTTTTTCTTTCTTTCTATTTTCTTTCTTACTTTCTTTCTTTCCTTCTATCTATCTATCTATCTGTCTTTCTTTTTTCTTTCTTCTCTAAATGTCCCTCTTCTGCTCATGGATAAATTTAGCCAAGCCGAGTCAAATACAGATGAATCAAGTGTCGTGTATTATGTGTACGATTGCCGCGGGTTTTTATCTATATGCGTTGATTCATATAACATATAACGCTTACAATCTTATTGATGAGATCGGCGACGCGTGGTAGTTCGTGGGTGAAATGGTCTTTAATCTAAAAGGAAACATTAGTCCTTCGTTATTTGAGATGATAATGGTCTGATAGACATAGATAGATTGTTTACGTTTTATAGTCTTGTCGAGGAAAGGGACGGAAGTAAAAGTGGGAGATTGGAATGGGATAAAGTGGGCTCTGCGTAATCACACATTGATGATACAAATTGTTGGATTCGTGGAAATATCTCATCTAGTCTAATCCTGTTTTATTCAGCAGACAATCTAACATATGTTAAGTCAAGTGATAATTCATTTAATATACCCAGTAAATAAGACCGCCTTATCTTATGAATGGATATGACCCCTATATTACCTTAGTTGCTATGGCAACGTCTGAGGGGATGGTTCTACAAAGGTCTGTAATGTAGATGGCGTTGTACACGGTCTAGAATGAATAACCCATGCAATATCTATCATGGCTAATGTTTGTCTTGGATAATAATTGTCTTAACTGGAGCAAGTATGTGTAAATTTAGCTCTACGTATTTACTGGATGCAAATGAAAGATAGAATCTAAAACGACACTTCCGACGGTGAAAAAAAACGAGTTCAAGTATATACGTAGGCTGTTCAGTAAAGTAGAGAAACCCGCAGTGAACTCAGGAAATCATAATCATATCAATAGTCGTATCCCCCATAGCGGATAAAAAAGAGGATTAACGGTCACCCCCTCTACCCCCTGTGCTCCACAGTTGATTGTGTGGGGCAAATCATATGACTTACATGAGACTATCATAAACCAATTAATAAATTGGAATAATTGTATGTAATAGGAATGAATATTATCCGATTCGTAACCTTGTAAAGAGCTTGCCAGTCTGTTACTGATGCCTGTGCTGTTTTCATCCGACTGAGTATTCTCTGTTATCAAAGAAAAGAACTGCTTTAATATATATAAGTGAGTCCCCTTCCATTAGCTATGAAAGAAAGCGCGCCCAAGATATTTAGAGAAAAACTGAGAAAAAGAAAGAAATGACACTGAAAACAGGTCCGTGATGCCAAAATTAATCGAAATTTATATTTAGGACCAAATGAATAGGAAATGTTCACACTTTGTCAATGAATAATTCGATTAAGTAAGTAAATAGTTGTGAAAAAGAGGTAATTTGAATATTCATTTTGCTGCCTCAAGCAAATCTTTTGTTGCGTTCGTGACTTGTGTCAGATGCGGTAACGTCACAGCTCGTGACGTAGAAAACTGGCTGTGATCGGAAACGAAGCAACTCCGATCAAAGTCCGAATTAAACTGACGTCATACGTGATGTTGTGTAGGCTAAAACGACGTTACATCGAGTGTATAACGAATTAAAAAGAAAATCTTTCGATTGCAGATTTAGAAACACAAATTACCTATTTTGCAATAGAAATTTCTAGATTTAGAAAATTAAAGCACCTACTTACTACTCGTAATTTAGACTCACCGATATATTTTTGATATTCTTCAGACAGTCTTGTAAAGAAGAAACGAGTTCTTGATTTCTTGAAAGCATGAAAAAATTGATCGCTTTTTGTCTCTGAGTCAGTGCTTCAAAATTTCGAGTTGGTCGCATGAACCATATTCTGTCAAAATTGAAAATAAAAGTAAAAAAAATATTATTGAACTTATTTGCCCTTAAAGCGACTAATAGTGAAAATTGAAACAATGTCAGTATCCTGCAACAATTTTATAGAAAGAAAATGAAAATGAGCAAGATGATTTGACTTAAAGTTCAGTTGGTAATAAGATCAGATAAAACTGATTGACAGAATAAAGGGAAAGGAGATTTTTATTCATAAAGGGACGTAGTCATGTTTTTAGCTGAAATTTCCTGAGAAGAAATAATTTTTCGACTCTCGTAGTCATTTCAGTCCTAATCAGTCTAAAACGCAGCTAAAAAGTGCGTCACAACAGCTTATAACGCCTCTTTACTATCGAGATTTCAAGGGAACAAAATGGTCAGCTGCACTGTACTAAGGTTTTACAAACCTTAGTAACCGACTTCCAAGAGAGGATCGTGTTCTGTTCATAATACCTATGAAAAAAATAAGGAGAGATGATAAGCTATCATCCTAAGAATTTTTATTATATTGCTGGTTCATAGTTCGAAAAGGCATGTGATTCTCAGCCGGTGAGTGTGGCGACCTTGCAGGGAAAGGGCGTGCCGTACCGTGACCGTAACCGTGTAACGTGCGAACATTTTGACTAGATAAGCAATTTTTGGCGTTGTTATTGGTTTAAAGAATAACGCCAATTCTTTTCCGCGTCCGTGGCGTTTCGCATTTATACAAACCTCATACTTCAAACTAGTGGGAGAATGATCAAAAAAATTGGCATTTCAACAACAAGTGGTTACCAAAAAGGGAGAGGCCTTCCTTAGAACTTGTTCCTTGTTTGTAGACAGATGGGTGTGACTCTTTTCTGAAGACCTGTAGAGCACTGGAAATAAGAAAAATCACATTTAAAATAATTGCGCAACATTATTCAGAATTAGTTGTCTTGTTAGTAAAAATATGTTTTTGCCAATGAATAGGCGTGGAACTTTCAAATAATCAAGTATTTTCCGCATTCCTTTTGTGTTAGAAATCAAGTACCACAGCGTGGGAAAATTAGCTAAAACACCTGTGTCCTTACATGTAATGTAATGCCAATTCAAAAGAATCCAAGTATTAGTGATAGCTTGATATTACTAGCAGTTCATGATAGCTAGCCCACAGTCAGGCACGTGCACATAGCTACGCCTTGATTCATGTGCACCGGTGGGTTGCCAGTAATAGATAAAACCACAAGAAAAATAGCCAAATGACCTACCTGTAAGTGTTATCGTCGATAATTATCATATCTTTCCTATGAATCGACACAGAGAAGGTTTAAAAGGTTAAAAACACAAGTAGTTAATAAACCAACATGTTTATAACCGGAAATTGTTGATGGAGAAAAAACACGTGGATATCGTATACACATGCCACGTGTGAATAGTTTAGGCTAGGTATTGGTAGCATTATATCTAGTATCTATATATTATGCTCAGTATAAACTTACAAAGAAAACACCTTTAGCGCTAGGATGGGAACGGGTACATCAAGATCTTCCAATTCCGAACCAAACCGTTTCTTTTCAAGATATTTTATCAAGGCACCAGCTGCACGAACCTAGAAGGTCATCAAGAAGAAAAAGAAATATGATATTTTTGATTATACTTTTGACTTAACCTCATCATACAGAAATAGAAATCAAAAGAACCTACACGAAGGAGATGAAGGGGCAGGTGGGTGGGCAGGGAGGCAGATTAGCATTTACTTCCACTTGGGATAGTAATAAGTAAGGCGGGGCTGACATTGTCCAAATACCATGTATATGAACAATCATTACATGTGCAAAAGGTGATTGAACATATATCTCATCAATATGGCTTCACTGAACTGAGGTGAACTTACCATGTTGATGTTGTCAAAGGGAATAAGAGAGCTGAAGAATACATTTCGTTCCATGTCATTCAAGTGTTCAGGCATTCCAGGCAAGCCATTGATAGAAATGATGCGTCTCTTGCATATTTCTAATGCTAAACAAAACAAACGATTTGAAAAAGTGGTGAAAAAAGAGGGAAAAACCTGAATTCAGAGGATTTGGACTATAATAATGCAGCATACTTACAAAAATTTATAGTTGGGAGAATTTCAACCTCTGTTGCTTTGAACATCGTCTCTTCATTATTTTCTCCCTCTGTCATTTCAATTTTGCAAAACAAAAAAATTACTTAAAAAATATACGAAATTCAAATAAGACTTTGTAGGTTGCAAACATTGTGTCGTTCAAAAATTATTTACCTATTCCTTTTAATATAGCCAAGAATCTTTCATCTTGCTTTGAACTCGTGATTATCACGTCTGGGTTCACTTGATCTTTCACTAAAAAAAAACAACAAACAAATCAACACAACTGGACGGTCTTCTGTTCAGAACTATTTTCCGGGTTTGAAAGTATTGGTCCTAAATAAATGTTGACATTTCAAATTGGCTTACTGACCTCTTTTTAAAATTTCAAAGTCATTTGTCTCAACTATATCCATCATGAGGCTTATTTGAGCCGAGTTGGTATCGTAGTAAGCCACACCTAGTTTTCCACCACTCCATACAGTAGACAGAACAGTCTAAAAGGGAAAAGATAGTGACAAACCATGTTGATGATTCAAAAATATGCCATTCACTTCCACGAGGGAACTAGTACATAAGTTTGGTGCTCAATAAATACACTCATGATATAAAGTCACATGTGCCAAAACGTTTTTATTTCAAAAAAAAATAAATAAAAATAAAAAAAGAACAAACATACGCTCAAAGCAACAATGCTAACACCTGTGATTTTTTTAAACTTTCTTATAAAAAATAGTAAGCTTAAGTTGAGATAAAATAAGCTTATTATTATCATATTTCTTGAACAACAAATAGCCTGAAACCAAACACACAGTTCCATAAGTACAACATTTGCCATTGCTTTATATTTTCATCCAATTATATGTCACATTTTTTCGATGAGAACAATTTAAATACCTTAACACTTTCACTCCCTTCGTCGTCCTCAAAAAGGCGATTGTTGTTATTGTAAACATTGATATCCCCCTCACGTAAATCTTGATCTATCTCCTTTACTGGCTTCTTCAAAGACGGTATACTCCCATTTGAAGTTAAACAAGGATCAGAAGAAACTGAAGAAAGTCTTTTTCTTTCAGAAAAGGAGCCTGAACCAACTGTAAACCGTCTTTTCCCAGTACTGGTGTCTCTACTTTTATCAAAGGCTGAAGAACTCGTCTTCTCTGTAAACTGTCCTGGAGTATAAAAGGGATTTTCTTTCCTTGAGTCGCCAGAATTCAGCGTTTTTGAAGAGGTAAGACTTCTAGAAACACTTGCCATTATTCTCTGTTAAATTGCGCTTATTTCTTGAACGGATTTTCAACAATTTTCTTGTGAAAAATAATGAAAATATTTGACTGAAAAATGGCTTTCCTAAAATAAAGTTTCTTTAAATCTTTTCCCGCCAAAAAAGAAAAAAGCCGACGCGCGCGCGTGAGATAGGGCACTTTTTGGCGCCAAAATCTTTTTTCAACTTTATGTCAGAATTTATTATTATTTACAGCTGAAAAATTGTTAAAGCATTTATTCCCTAGCTAGGACTATTAACTTCCCGTGATTTAGAATTACCTTAGATTGCTAATCTAGATCTATTGAAGTATTTACTTGTGCAATCCGATTCTTTAAAAACCTACTCACACGCCCTCGATTTCTGTTATTTCCCGGAACCGGTCAGGCAATTTATTGTCTTGAAGGTCAAGGTGAAAAATCGAAAACTAAAAAGATTTACATGTAAGAAATGTGATTTCTTTTAGATATTTTTTGCAAGAGTACTTTCTTAGATAAAGGGACAAAAGGAAGAAAACGAGAACTATTTCGATGCCGGCGACCGCCTCCATTTTCTTCAAAATTCTATAATTTTATTTCCGGTTGAGCAATCTAATACTTTGCCGGAAACCATCAAAGCTTGATGTCAGGATCCGTTTCCGGAAAATTCATTTTAGAATTGCAAATTTGATTGACGTAGCTATGAGGGTGGGGTACAATACGTCGCAAACTTTTATTATGCTAATTTTTTTTCAAGTCACGTTTCATCGTACGCCGCTCAAGCGTAGGCTTTGATTATATTTTCAGTAAAATCAGCAGAAAATTTACAAAAACCACCTTGAAAAGGGGTCACAAAGTTGCTGTGTCATGATATGCTCCAAAGGTTCTAATTTTTTGGCGCAATTTCAGCATTGCAGTGTCAAATAATCGACAAATCTGCACATTTCAGCTCATATTTCAAAGCTCTTCAATATCATCTGTTTTATTTCAACAAATCTTCTATTTTCTCCTTGGAATCGAAATTAACCCTTGCATTTCGGTGAGAAAAGTATCGATCGTCGTAGAATACCCCATTTCCTAGAACACGAGTTTAAATATTTCGCATAACACGTCCAATTTCTTGGAGGGAAAATTCGCGCTATTTGGTTGTCCTTGGAAATAGGCTTTTGTTTACTGCGTGTTTTGAACAATACGTCATCCGTATATTCGAGATGTCACATGAAAGATCCCATGGGAGACACATCCATTCATGTCCACCAATCACAACACGAACATACTCAATAACTGCACAGACTAACCAATCAGAATTAACATTACATCATACTCAAATTTAACTCGAGTATATCTTGAAAATGCGTAGTGGATAAAAGTATGGTTCATATCGAGTAAAGAACAGCGTTCAACTCAGCTCAGCTGATTCAGACATTTCAAAGTTCTTTTTACCAAGACTGGTAAGGTTGAATGGACGTCCCTTTTTACGAGGACGAGATTATGCCCATAGATTCTTCATCTGAACACACGATGTACGACAAAACAGCTATGAAACTCGACCTCAACGCTACAGTTCGCAGCCAAAATGCATTCGACAACTCGATTCTTACTTCGCCGGATTTGAACTTACTCAAGTTAGCTTCACCGGAACTCGAAAAGTTGATCTTAAATTGTGGATCCCTCGTGACTCCAACACCACAAGGATTGAAAAATTCAGCTGCGAATTTATCTGTTACAGAGCAACAAGAATTATACGCTCGTGGATTTTTAGAAGCTCTTCAGAAACTTCATCAAGAACAAGGTCCACCAGGATCTACGGCCGTCTCGAACGCTGCTTTCACTCAAATTCAAACTACTTCAAGCGTTGGAGTTCCTACAAGACCTGTGTTTACTCAGGCGCCAGCGACAGTGCAACCTACTACAATTCCTTTGGGCTCTCAGATGCTAGTGACTACTGCGGAAGGTTTGAACCCAGTTCAAAATTATCCTTCAAACACGTTGTCTACGATATCAACTGGTGAACTTCCGCTTGAGTCGGTAAGCTCTGGAAATGTTACTTCACAGATATTTCCACAGTTTCAGAGTACTGGAATGACCATGAATGGTCCTTCGCAGTTCCAAAATGCTGCTACGAACTTTAACTACGGTAATCAACCACAGTTAACTAAAGTGAAGATGGAAGATTCGTTGCAAGTTGTTCCAGGCACACCCCCTCTGCCTCCTATCGACTTAGACCTACAGGAAGCCGTAAAAAGCGAACGAAAAAAGCTCCGAAATCGTCTCGCTGCTTCAAAGTGTCGGCGAAGAAAGTTAGAAAAAGAGGCTGATCTTGAGAAGAAGGTACAAGAACTCAAAGACAAAAACAGCGGACTTCAAAGCGAAGCGTTGCAGTTAAGAGAACAGATTTGCCAGTTGAAAAAGCAAGTAATGAAGCATATCAATGAAGGATGTAAAGTATATCTTACAAATCCAACTTCGTGAGGATCTTGAACTGGGGCTTTTTCAGCAGTTATTTATCAATGAAGTCCTAGCTCTATTGGCATTGCCTCCTAACCAAAAAGAGCATTGTTTTCAGAAGAATTTGTGCTCTAATGATTGTGAACTGTGTGTGGTGGCTGTAAAGCAACAGGTGCGTGACACAAACACGTTTAAAATGGCTTGAAAGTTGGCTTTCGAAGAGCAAGAAAAAAGGAATATGAACATTATTTAATTGAACAAAGAAAGTCCATCTTGGAATCTGGTATTTCAAGAACTCTCTGTTGACCAGAGTAGAGACTTAGTATTTCAGTTAAGTTGATAAAAGACAATGCTAGTTTTTACAGATGAAGTGGAAACCATTTCAATGCTTGAAAACCATTTGAAAACATCGGTTTTACGTTTAAGTTATACCGAATGATAAATATATATAAAATATACAAAGATATGTACTTCCTGAGTCAGTTATGCTAAGGAACATGCTCGATATTTATGGTAAAATGAAATAGCATATAGAGAATCTATTTATTCAATAAAATCACAAGATATAAAATGTAAACTACGATTCACAAAAAGGCGCTTTGAGAATGCTTTTCCGTTCTTTTTCTTTGTTGTTGTTAGACGATTTTATTGTCCAAGGGACATTTTCACGAGCCTATAACTTTCGATGGCTATAGGTTTTAAAGATTAACTTATAATACGTTAATAAATGAAGATTGAAGTTAAAAATGGTCTTTGTTTGATCTCTCTTATCATCAGCTTGTAAATCGAAAGTAAATGGATAAAAGAGGGATTTTTCCCAGTTCTTCCATATAAGGAAATGAAATATGCAACCTGAAACCGGAACTCGTTGAAGTGTAAACTAGCGATCGTCTGTGATACTCTCGTCACGTCCAAGTACTTCCTTTATCAATCCGACAACTTCGAAAACCCTCTGAGAATTTCCTTCAACTTGGACCACATGCAGCTTTTGAAAAATTCCTGTTTTCCTTTTTTTCCGAGAACTACGATGATAAAACGACTTCCTGCGTTGCGAAGAACTTAGTTGGTTCTATATATAGCTATTCCTGGCACTCATTGCTGTTCTGGTTACGAGTACGTGACTGAATATCAGAAGCTCCTAAATACATTATTGGATTTAATGTCATTTCATATTCTTGCCAAGGGAAAGAAAATAAATCTTCAGTTTCTTATAAACAATAGTTTACGTTGTTCATATTTTTGAAAAAGGTTTTTTAGAGAACAAAAGGTTTGAAACATCTGGGAAAAACCCAAAAATATGTTCCAGTTGAACGATGAATTGTTAGGTAGAGGTTTAAATTTCAGATTGGCTGAAGAGAAGGGAAGTTTAAAAAATGATTTGTAATATACTGCCTTAGTAGTACCATCTCTTTACCACAAAAATGAGAAATATTTTTTAAATGGTGCTTGGCCACTTCCTGGTAAACATTGACTTTTCACAGAAAGGAAACGGCATGGAGAACTGAGACGTTTTGTACTGATTTTGTAAGCCACTTTCACATAACTCAATGTCATATATTCTCATCTTGAAGCAAGAGAAAAACAATATTCTAAAATAGTGTTAAAAATGGTCTTGAAAAGCAAAAAAAAAAAAAATAACAATAGAGCATTGCATTGGAATCCAAAGACATTTTTTTTTCAAAAAGAAAAATCTATTCCTAAATAAGATATATTTTGGATTTTTCTTTCCTAGACAAATGGCTTATCATCAGCTGTACTTAACATAAAGAGAGAAAATCCCCAGTTTCTCCTTATAAGTACATTTTTCTGTGATACTCTTGTTCATTTAAATCATGTGATGTTAAAGATTGTGAAAATCTGACATTCAGGTTCAAAATGTAGAAATATTTTTCTGTTACTATAGTTACCTGGTAAATATTGACAAAACTATACCATTCTTTAGCCACATATCCCACATGATAAATAATTCACAGCCCTTTTAGTTGGATGTTAATAACATGGGTAGAATTGGATTTTTAGTTTCTATACCAAAAAAGGAAATATCTCTCACTCTTTAATACACATAATAAAAATAATGAATATTGATATTTAGAGGAACAGCCTTGACCTTAAATATGGTGTGTAAACATGAAGTATATTTCCCATTTTCACTGAAATTTCTACAATTATTTCAGCTGCAGACAAGACCTGTTCAAATAGTAACAAAATGCAGAGAAAATGCATTTGAAATTGTTTCCAATATTACTGAAACAGATGCAAAATTTGGGTTGCTTCATTTATTCCTTTTAAATACAAATTAGATTATATTTGAAAAAGAAATCCCTTCATTCAATAATTTTTTTGAAAATGTCTTCAAGTTTCAATTAAATTTCAGCTAGTAAATTGTACAAATATTTTTTTTGAAATTTCATACATCATTTTTCAATTTCTTATTAATCCAAAAAACGACTTTCCCTTTCAATATTTATTATTCCCTTGGGGCATGTACAAGTTATTTGCAATTCGTAATGCAGATTTCTTTCTCCTTAACGATAAATTACCTGTCATGCAATAAAAAATACCATCAAATTTTCCAAAAAATCCTAAGCTTTGCATTTTAACCAATGCATTTTGACCTGCAACATTTTTTGATACAGCTAGATGGTGCAAGTGATTTTATTCCCTTTTGAGACAAGACCTGTTTGTTGCACATTACCCGGCTTGCTTTAATTAATTTTTCAAATGCAAAAAATGAATAGGTAACATGAGATGTAAACAACCAGACTCACTCCAAGAAAACAAAATTTTAATGATAATATTTTTCATCCAGATTTTATAAAAATCAAATAAATTCCATTCAAGACATGCAGCTTACAACAATAAGTGATTTGGGTATTTTTCCTTGATAGTATTAGTTTGCATTTATTAATAAAATACTGGACACCCAGTGGAAAATTTTTAACTATCATGTTATAAAATTCTACTTTTATCTCATGCTAAAATTTGATTAGCAAAGCTTTAATATAATCAGACACATAGCGTGCAAGCAAAAATCACTTCTTGTGGTCTACATTATAGTAGAATAAATTCTATTATAATATTGAATAAGACAATCATAATTATTGTACCTAATTTATAAATTATTTAACAGAAAAAATACTTAATAACTATAATAAGAGTACCTTATGTGTGGAGTGTCTGTCATCACCCACAGCCAAAGGCAGTTGGGATATAAGACTAGACCAATGCTTTTATACTGGCTAGATTTGCTAGGCTGACCTTCGTTATCAATGCCAATTTCTTGCAAGCAGCATTAAGATATAATTTTGACATTGTTTTTTTTCTTGACAGATATTGATTGGAGCCAGCCAGGCAGATCTAGGACATATATTGTCAATCTTTTTTTTCCACCAAGCTTGTTTCACTTAGTTCTCGTTTTTGTTTTGTTTGCAGTTTAAGAAAAGCTTAAGTCAAAGCCACTGTATGACATAACTAATATGACAGATCAAGAAACAAAGAGGTCTGTGGACTATAAAATTGATGTCATTTCTGCTAGATATCTTCATTTTGCAATATCATAAGTTTTGCTCCAATTCTTGATGGGATTGCATTAGACTAAATTTGGATGAAGCAGATAATAAGATTGAAGTACTGTATCAGCTGAATGAACTGAATGCAATGAATTTCTCATTCAATAAACATTCTTCCTTTTCTTTCGTTATTTGAAAAAAAATGTTGTCTCTATGTTCTATATTAAGTAATGGTCCGTATAAGAACTAGGCAAGCTTCTACTGTTCCACTGCATTTTGCGTTCCCCACATTAGATTGCTCTCATTCGAAGAGACATGAAAATTTTGATGAGCAATAAC